>WYEA01013163.1:33269-72212 GCA_033558465.1 Alcedo atthis | reverse complement strand
ATGAGATCATGGTCCTGAGATCACACACAGATCTCTAGTTCATCCTGTTTATTCCCCATGCTGCGTGCATTTGTGTACAGGCATTACATGTACATGTACATGTCAATGTTGTGGCTGTGATGCCCTGTTCCAGGGATGGATTCCCTGATGTGGAGTCACCCCTGAATGTGGTTTAGTCATCTATTTTATTTCATTACTATGTGTTCTTAGCAAAAGAAGTGTGTATCTGATAATGCTGTAATTTTCACCAGGATGTAGATAATCCATGTATAGTTTACCACTGTGCCATCTTTCTGCTAGCAGTGCTGATGTGCCTTTTCCTTCCTTTCTTAAGGCCCTCACAGGGTCTTTCCCCCTTGGCATTTCTCTTCCTTGGCATGCAGTACTGCTTCAGGTACTTTGCTTATTATGTGAGTGAACAGAAGTGGATATGAGATGACCCTGAGCAGTTTTCAGGCCTGTGGAAAGAACACTCCTCACTAATGCCATTATATATTCCACTTATTAAGTAAGCTTTTTAAAAGGCTCAAGCCTGCTTGGAATTGTGGAATTTATGGGGAGTTACCACCAGGTGTTGCTTGTTTGCAGGAGGCATTAAGGATCCTAACAGATGAGGAAAGGAGACACTGGTTTATTATTTAGTAAATCAATTGATGTTGTTCATGGGACTGTTTTATGCATATTAATGTTAATATTTAATATGTTAATAATTAATATGTTAAATGCATATTTTAAGCAAAGCAGGAGGCAGTGTAATCTCTCTTGAATTAGAAACTGGTATGTGAGAGAGGGAGGAAAAGGATTCTTCTGCTGAATGGCAGCAGGTCCTGCTGTTAGCATAATTTACTGTAGAAGCCTTCTTCAATCTCCAGGTCATAAAAATGACCATTGAGGCCACAGAAGCAGTTGGGAGACTTACTACAGAGCCTGTATTTTCCTGTGAGTGCAGAAATATGGAAATACGGACCTGTCTCCTGAGCTCTACAAAGAGCTTGATAACTTATTTGAGCTTAGTGTACAGTAAATGGGTTTATTAACTTGTATTTTAAGTGGCAGCAGCCAGCAAGTAAAATGGAAATAAATGAAGAAATAAAATGTTTTTGTGGTGAAGGAAGTGAACTTTAGGTGAGTGTGGGCATATTTGCCTTTAAGATAGCAACCAGTGAGAAGAGCAAGTAGGGCTAAATCTAAAGTTAATCCTTTTGTGCACATTTCCCAGCATTTTGGGCACTGTTGGTGAGGTCTGCAGAGATTGCACTCAGCCAGGTTGTCTTCCAGTGCTGCAAAGATGTTTTGTTGGTTTGGTTTTGGTTTTGTGTTTTTTGCTTGTTTGTTTGTTTTATTGTTAGTTTTGACTTAGTTTCTTTTTTTTCTGAAGTTCTGAGCAAGAAAACTTCTCTGTCAATCTGTACTTTCCAGGAAACCAGGTGATGGCCACAGATTATCTGTTCATAGTAGGCAGCGAGCTGAGGTGCTTGCAAATGGTGTTTCCACTGCCCCCTCCCCATATGCCATGGCACAGACTGACAGAGCTAATGAATTGAAAGTCGTCTGTATAATCCTGTTTCAAACTGCTTGAATCCATGCTGTTCAAAAACATTGTGTGTTTTAATTTCCCTTCCCCTTGATTTTTCAAGGATTTTTAAAACAGTATTTATACATATATGTATATTTAAAATAAAAAGTACATGAATATATGTTGTATATAGTGAGTTGCCTGTGCTATCAAAATGCATTAGTAAGACTTGTCAGCAATATATTGTGGAACTAGAAATGGAAGAGAGCAGGTGGTTCACACTGAAACACCTCTTGCCTTCTGAATGGGCTTAACAATACAAGATTTGAATGCAAAGTTATGGTGGTACTTGATCCTAGGGCTTAACTCAAAGGCATGGTTGAAGATAAAGCTGAGCATCTCTATTCAGATGTCTGTGTGTTGCTGGACCAGGCTTCTGTTTCTCCATTCCCTTTAATCATTTGATATTGAATAAAGGAAGATAAAGCCCTTGAGCAGCCTAAAATTTTCAGATGTGAATGTCAAAGGCAATATTCTGATGATAGATAGTGAGAATATTTCTGATAAGAGAATTTTTATTTTTTTAAATGCTGACTTGTTGGAATCAAAACAATTTAATCTGAATGTATGTGTCTACGGAATAAGAACTTGGCTGGTTTTTAAATGGTCAGAAGTTCCGTTACTAGGGGTATTTGGACATCGGAATCCACTCTCTCCTTGAGTAAGGCAAATCCTTAGGAGTCATGGACCTCTAAAGTCTTTCCTTGCAGTTTGTATCAGTGTTCTCAAACTAATTTTTGTACATAATGGAAGTGTCATCCACCATGGATAATAATCAAAGTTAATAGCTTTTCATCCCATCAAGAAGCTCTCAAGCAGGATAAGTATATGAGGGGCTGGATTATAACATTTCATTTAATGCTGAAGTGGAATGGCTTTGCATTCTAACCAGGTAATTCATAAGCTTCTCCTACCCCCTGCAGGCACGGCCTGTCAATTTTGGAAGACTAAAAATGTAAGCATTATTAAATGAGTTTCTTCTCAGCAAGAATCTCTCATACTTGACATCAACTACAGGTTTCCAAAGCAATGTTGTGGGAGTAGGTTAGTTTGGAATTTAGAGCAAAAGTTCATCATAAGCAGCATCCTGCTTGTGGAGAAAAAGCCAACTTCTTTTGTGGGTCTGGACAGCCAGGATTCCTTTCATCCGTTCTGCACTGCACAGATTTGGGGGGGATGACTGTGAAACTGTCCATCTTTCTGTGGTAATGTTGACTGACTGTCCCAGAGCTTGCACTTCTGACAAAGCAACTCCAAGCAGCTCCCAGTGAAAGTCATTCCCTGAGAGTATGTGGTGCTTCCTGATGACCTTCAAGCAACACAAAGTCCTGAACTTGTGCCATGTGGACTTGTGATTCAAGGAAACAAGCCTCTGCCAGGATTACACTTGGGAGATGTTTTCATAAAGAAGGTTTTTCATTAACTCTTCTTTTTTTTTCTTGTTAAATTATTCTTTTTTTCACACTATAAAACGAGTTTCAGAAGTGAGATGATCGGTTAAAATACAAATCAGCAGGTGACCAGCTGCACTAAGTTCAACCAGCAGCCAGTTACCAGTGGAATGCCTTGAGGACTGATACTGGGGCCAAATCCAAGTTAATAACCTAGATGACTGTACAGAGTGTGTTCTCAGCAAGTTCATGGACAGGGGAACAACAACTGGCTGGAAGAGTGGTTTGAGCAGGACCACACCATGTTCAGCAAAGACCAAATGCTGAAGGAATTCCTGGGAAGGAATAACCTCATGCAGCAGAACCAGGCTAGAGGCCAACTGACTCAAAAACATCTTTGCAGAAAAACGAAAGACAGAACTAGATAGACACCAGATTGAACATGAGACAGCAGAGTGTCCTTGCACTGAAGAAACTCAACAGCATTGTGGGCTCCATGAGTAAAAGGGTGTCTAAAAAATGGAGGGAAGTGGTTCTTTTGCCCTCATTTGGCAACTGTGAAGCCACACCTGCTATAATGGTCCCAGTCTAGGTAAAACATTGGCCTCATGGTGTCAGTCAAGTGAAGGACCATCAAAGATGGTAAAGGACTGGAGCATTTTCCTCTGAAGAAAGGCTGAGGGAACAGGGCATGTTTTGCTTGCAGAACAGACAGTCCTGGGGGAGATCTTACTGCTCTCTACAACTTCTTAATGGATAAGTAAAGACAAAATAGAGCCAGACTCTTCTGGCCATGCCAAGTAAGGTGGGTTAGCCTCAATTTGTGGTGTTGGACTGTCTGTCAGAGAGAGGAGCATGCTTGGCTCTGCTGTTTTCTCAGCAGCAGAAGTTAAATCCATACTCCTCCATCACTATTTCCAATACTTGTGTAGTACTGACTAACCCAGAAGTACATTTGAGATGTGCCAAAAGGCACATTCAGTGACACAGTCATACAAATACCAGCTATGTAACATTTTCTGGTACTGCTGTGCTAATCAAATGGAATTTTTCAACTGATGGCCTAGACAGAACCTAGGAAGCTTGTAACTTTTTGAATGTGAGCAAAAATAAAAAATTAAAATTTATATATAATATATGTTGTATATAATATATAATTTATACATAACCATAATTATATTTTTATATAAATAATTACATAATTTATATAATAATATATGTTACCCTTGTGTATTTGTGGCATGAAAGGATATCTCTAATGTAAAATCTTGCTTAGAAACAGAATTCCTCTGACAAAACTAAAACAAGTTATAATTGTTCAGTCCTTATTCAAGTTAGGTTAGATTTAATGGACAGAAGAAAGTAATTAGGTTATTTGCAGAAAGCTTGCTTTCTTGTAGCTAAACAAAGTGAAGCCTGCAGGTTTGATGAGACAGAAAGTGATACCATTTTGTTAATGAAGGGGAAGTAGGTTTTATCCTGCAATACACTAAGTGGACAGAGACTGTTCAGGAAAAATCTGACATCCTTCGTTACTTCTCAGAAGGGATTTGGCATTTCAGTGGCTATGAAATTTGCAGGCTTTGAACCTCTGGTAGCAGTAGCATGACCCAAGTATCAGACTTAACAAAATCACTACAATTTAATCCAAAAACAAGCTTGCCTCTGCTGTCATTCAGACAGGTCAGTTTTCTTGTGAAATACCTGTTACAACTATTGACTTCTGTGCTCATTTGGATTCATTCTGTAGTTTTGGCAAAGAGTTCCTGTCACTGAGAGCTTTATGCACTTTCATTCTGATTCATTATTCAGTGTAATAACTATCTGGTGAAGTTTTGGGACGGGGTGTGTGGAGGAGGTTTTTGGTTTGTGTATCTTTGTGTTTGCTTTAGGGTTTTGGTCATTGCGGGGAGAAATTGAGGAGTAATTGCTTTGGGTGTGAACAAAACACAGGGTAGGAAATTTAGGATACAGGTCTGGACTTCGGATAAGGAAGATGAATGTGAATAACCATGTAGAATAAGTTCTAATGTATTGGAAATAATTATCTTTTAAACCAGTTGGCTGAAGACATTATTTCTCTATTAGTCTTGGCTTGAGAAGAGTTTTAGAGATGAAATTAAGATCACAAAGGAGGCTGAATTGCTTTTTCCAAAGGTTGCTGTCATCTAGAGAAAATCACCTGAGTGTTTCATCCTCACAAGTTTATTCTCATCTCTGAAAAACCTTGTGAAAGTTCTGGAAGTGATGAATTCTTTTTTTTTTTTTTTTTGACAGTTTCTTCTGGCTCTTAACACTTTGACCCTTTCATGGATGTTCTGCTATCTCTCCAGGTTGCTTCAGAACTTGAAGGCATCCTTTTGTTACCAGTCCTCCCAAACTCTCTGGAGTTTCCACCATGTGGGGTGGTGTTGTGATTTTCTAGTTAGAAGTTTTGTTCCCAAGATTTTTCTTTTAGCTAGGGAGGGAGGCAGGATTTTAAAGCATGTGTGTTGTGGAAATCTAATGATCCCTCTGTCCCTGGAAGGTCCTTCTTAGATTGCTGCTGTTGCTTTTTTATTTTAAAGCTAATCAATCCAGGCGGGAAGCAGGAGCTGTAGGAGTATTGACAAAACACGGAACCTTTCCCTTTAGGTTAAAGGTTCATGACTTTTAAAACCAGAGTGTTACAAGTGTCACTTATGTTGCCCACCATATTGTTTGGCTACACACCCTGATTTCTGGTGGGAAGATGGCCAGAGTGTGGGGAGAGATTGAGGAATATTTTTTTCACTTGGCAAACTGGCATGAAAACAAAGGGAATAGAGATCTAATATTTAGTGGATGACTCAATAATGAATTTGCGGCAGAAATACCACTGAGGAGTTTCAAGCTAAACTTGTGAACTGTTCTCTGATTCCTTGCTAAGTCATTGCCTGAAGACATGGTTGCTTTACAGAGACTTCTTGACATTTCTTGTTAAAAGCTGTGGAGTAATTGTTAATGTACACAGTATAGAAAGCTGACTCAGGAACTGTATTTTCCACTCAACTAAGAAATCCTGGCATTCCTGCTATTTGGAAACATAATTGCCCTTTCATTCATTTAACTTCATCTTCGTCTGGATGATCTAAGACTGGAATGAGCATGCAACTAGTGTAGGTACCAAAGCAAAACCAATGTTTGATATGCCTTTTCTGACATGAATTCTTTGAAGTGTTAATTAGTCGATCATGTCATGCTAATTCTTAATAAACCTGTTAATTTGAAGTGCTGAACATCACCTGTAAATGACTGGACATCTTGAATTCCCACTTGGGGACTTAACGCTTGCAATGTGAATCCCTCTCTGTGTTTTCTAGCTGACTTCCAAGCCTTCACTATGCATTGTGCAGTGCACCAGTCACATTGTGGCTGGGAGTTGTCTCCACTTGAGATACCTACAATTGGTGCACTTGGCTTGAGTATTTTTTTCCCTTGATGATTGTCATTAAGGTTGTACATGTCAGTTGCCTGCTGTGGGCCATAAGGCAAGCGAAGAGGACATGACTCAGCTGCCAAACTGCATGGGCAGCATGAAGGAATAGGAAGAGCTTTCAGCTGAATAACCTCTACTGGCTGTCTCTTTGATTTTCAGTGATGCAAAAGCCTTGCCAAGGTTGTTTTGCTTGTTCTGTTCCAGACCAAGATTGTGTGACTGGTGTTCGCTTGCCAATACGCTCCAAGTTCCATTATTGTAGTAGAGGAATATCAGCCATAGAATCAGAAAGCCAGTTGTAATCTCCCTAAAGTTCAGATTTCTTGACTGGGCTTTTGCTTCAAGTCTGCTAATTTGTTAAGGTCTACTTTAGTTTTAGGAAAAAAATTTCCAGAACATATGAAAACCCATTATGCTAGGAAATAATGGCAGGGATAAGATTTTTCCACTCACAAATGAGCATGTTGGCTACTCTTGTCATATACATGGGTTTAAATACAACAGTTTTAAGTTGCACTAATTTTCTACCTATGAAATGTAATGAAACTTCAGTGAAAACAAAACCCTGCTGCTTTTTATTTTGTTTGGATATTGGCAAAGTTTGAACCCTGTTTTATCTTCCTGCTTTCATAACTATTTCAATAAAGTGCAGACAAAATTAGCTAAGAATTACTTTGTCCCTGTTGGTAAGTGAAAACATGTATCTCTCAATGCATGTGTCTATTGTTAAGGTCTACACAGTATTAGTATAGCATGGAATATTTTGTTCCTGCAATAGAAGTACTTTTTTCAACTTCATTTTTGAGGTGTGGAAGAGTTGCTTAATGTTTTTCTTTACGAGAAAAAAAAAAAAAAGTCTTACAAAGAACAAATAAATTGAGAAAAATCTTTAAAAGTAACGTGCATATTTTAACAGCATCATCCACCCTTTTTTTAACTTTTTCTTCCCTCTATCCTACTACAGCCTTATCTGAAATCCTTCTAACTAAAGGGGGAAAATCAGTCTATACTACATACTGATAGAGCCTGAACCTAGCAAGCAAAGTATGAAAAAACTTAAGATGTTGAAAATACTTGCTTCATTCTTTAGCATGGTGTGTCTTTACCATAGTTTTTCTTTTCTGTCATACTCTCAGATATCTAGTTACTCTGAGCCAGGCCCTTTCTGCTTTAACAGCAGGTTAGAAGCATTGCTTTGCAATGCCCTTAACTCAGAGAAGTTCCTTTCACCTTCTTCCAGAGCTGTGCACTGGAAAGATGTCAGTGCTTAAACTTTTTGAGGATTAAGCTCTCAGGCCTTGCCTAATGGAGGATCTTCATGTGAGTCTCAAGGCAGTGAATCATCTCACAAGCTTGAAGATTATTTTGAACTGTAGGCTTGTTTCACTGTCTCTGCTATCTGTTGAATTTCTGTCTTTATTTTTGTCTTCTAGTATTTTAATTTTTTACTCATCACCCTTATGTCTGTCACCTTATTACTTTCAATTACTTTGAAGTAGATTTTTCCAAAAATTGTTTCCTTTTCATTCTTGTATTGAGTAAGAGGATATAAACCTAAGGTACATTCACTGCAACTGCAAGAGCCTAGTCTGAAACCAGATGCTGTGCTGGAATGGTACAGTAGAGAATCAGGCCTAAAATAATGATTGATTTTAATTTATTGTAAACATGGGATTTTTTCTTCAAGCAGATTTTTTTTTTTTCATGAAAAGTACCCAGAACGTCTGAATTGACTGTAACATTACAGCCATCCAAAACATTCATCATAAAAACCAAACCAGCTCAAATGTACTTGGTTTTTAGTGTTTCATTATAAACCCTTAACTCAGCCAAGGTTAGCAACCCTCTGAAAACCTGGCCAAAACTGTGAGGGAATCTAGGAATGAGAGAATCTAGGTCAGTTTATTTTTTGTGGATGGAAACATGTAAAACTTGATGGTTTTACATGGTTTCAGCTTTTTAGCCAGGCAAAAATTCAAAGTTGCATTAAGATCCAAGTGAGCACTACAGCTAAAATCAGTGGCCTGCTTCCTACATCATGGGCCTTCCCCCTTTCCTGAGCTGATTCAGGTTCGAGTGACTTGCACTGCATTTGTGAAGAAGAGGATCATGCTCATTGCTGATATTCTGTGTAGAACAAAATACATCTGTAATTGAATTATATAATAATATAAACAGAATTTCTAAATGCAATGGATGCTCCTATGTGACACCCCAGTGGTTCTTTTTGGACTTGTTATGGTCTCTGTCACGTGGCCTTCTGTGCAGAGGGAAGATCTTTTGTGGCAACTTCATACTAACAACTAAATCTTTACTTTTTAATAGCTTCTATTGTAGCTGCAGACCAGCTGGGAGAACTTAGGAAGTTTCACAACAACAAAAACCATGTTATGAAAGTCTTTCAGTGGAATCCGGACTTAAAACCATTCTGTATCGTAAATCACCAGGCTAGTAGACAATTCAAAGTACCAATTATGTCCAGAATTATTTTGGGTGCAGTGACAGTGCTAAAATTATTCTATTGCCTCAGCCAGCAGAAATTCTCAACAGATCATTTTGTTTGTTTTGTGTGTGTGAGGGGGTGTTTTGTTTCTTTGATGGGGTTTTTTGGTAGATTTGAAGCAAAGTCATCTTCAGTGCTTGTGTCTGTAGTAACCATTTGTAGACTCAGAGGACAAAATTAACATCTGGATAAAAATCTAGAATGTGAAAATAAAGTGTAATTACAAGACATCCTGAGAAAGTAGTTCATTTTATCAGATTAATATAAATATTCTTCAGAATTAGAATGCTGCTTGTACCCTTCTCACAAATATAGTAGAGAAGAGAGTGTTAGAAAAGTGTAAGAAATGAAAAGTCATGGAAACATGCTTGTTATTTCTGATCTGGTTCTTAGTATTTTAGGAGGTCCTTTGTAACTGTAGGAATAGACAGAACAAAAGAATTATTTCCACAGGCAAATTATGAAGAGAATATATTAAATCTGCTTTGCTTTACTTAAAGCAGCTGTTCACATAATTCAGTTCTGCTTAGTGAGCTTTACAGTTATTTTAATGAGACCATTTACATTTGATTAGGACTCGTGAAAGGCAAATCTACAAGAAAAAAAGTTAATAAAGAGACTAAATAGCCAAGTACTGCTATCCTAACCTTACCTTCAGAAAATGGCACTTAACTGATTTTCACTCAGACCCTTCAGTTCATTTCTATTTTCATTTCTTCCAAGACATTGCTGTTTTATAGAGGTGGATGCCAGATCTATAGCTTGTAGTCAACCTCCAGGTTGTTTTCGCTGAGAAGGCGTGGACAGGGTTAACTGTAAAGTCTTCTGAGGCATCCTACTGCTTCTTACAGAGGCCTCCTGCTCTTCATGCAAGCCAAAAAGCAGAATTTCCTCTTGTTCCAGAGCTGCCTGGTAAGGGATCCCCTGTTGGGGGCCTGCCTGTTGGCCTGGTCATGCCCTGTCAAGCATAAACAGTGCCCTGTCAAGCACAAACAGCTTCTACACCTCAAGGGCCTGAGCAACAGCACGTTGTTTCTGTGACATGTATGCAGTGTTGCACAGGAGCAGTGTCTGGCTATTGTATGTACAAATCTTCCCTGGATGAGGCTGTATGGGCTGAAAGTTGTTCATTCAGCTTCAGCATCAAACTGGTAGTACCTCTGGTGGAGGCTGTAAGAGTGGGACGGTGCCATAAAGCGCAGAGTTGCACTGTGAGCAGGTTTGCTGATGATACCAAACTGGGTGGAGTGGCTGACACAGCAGCAGGCTGCGCTGCCATCCAGAGAGACCTGGACAGACTGGATGGTTGGGCAGGAAGAAATGGAATGAAATTCACCAAGGGCAAGTGTAGAATCTGGCACCTGGGAAAGAACCACCCCAGATATCAGGATAGATTGGGCACTGACCTGTTGGAGGACTGCAAAGGAGCAAAAGGGCCTGGGGGTCCTGGTTGATGGGAGGCTGCCCACGAGCCAGCAGTGGGATCTTGGGGCTGTTCTGGGGTGGATTAAAAGGGGTGTGTGGCTAGAAGGTGGAGAGCAGTTCTCCTTCCCCTCTACTCTGCCCTGGTAAGGCCCCGCCTGGACTACTGTGTCCAGTTCTCAGCCCCCCAGCTCAAGAGGGACATAGAACAGTTCAAGAGGGACATAGAATTGCTGGAGAGAGTCCAGCGCTGGGCCACCAAGATGCTGAAGGGAGTGGAGCATCTCTCTGATAAGGAGAGGATGAGAGAGCTGGGGCTCTTTAGCCTGGAGGAGACTGAGGGGTTACCTCATCAATTTTATAAATATATAAAGGATGAGTGCCAGGAGGATGGAGCCAGGCTCTGCTCGGTGATGCCCGATGACAGGACAAGGGGCAAAATGTGGAAGCTGAGGCATAGGAAGTTTCATGGAAACATGAGGAGGAATTCTTTCACTGCGAGGGGCACGGAAAACTGGAACAGGCTGCCGAGGGAGGTTGTGGAATCTCCTTCTCTGGAGACACTCCAAACCCACCTGGATCTGTTCCTGGGTGATATGGTCTAGCTGATCTGTCGGGGGGGGGGTGGGGGGGGGTTGGACTAGGTGATCTTTCGAGGTCCCTTCCAGCCCCTGACATTTTGTGATTCTAAGTGAATGAAACTTCACTGCAAGTTCCCCCAGTGCTCTCTGGGTCATTATGTTATGCATTATAAACATGTTTTCACCTTCAGATTCCCATATGAAGTAGTGAATATGAATTCACACATGAAGAAACTGAAGATTTCCGTTTACATTTTAGCTAGTGATCTTAATTTTCCTGAAATGCATATAAAAAAGCTCTCAGTGGGAGCTTGGGAATGTGTTTTGTTTAAACTGCTGTTTTCTCTCCAGGTCTCGGTTTTGAAGAGGGGGGGAGGGGAGGCGTTGGCATTCGAGTACTATTGGCTCCCTCTTGTGGCTACCTTATTAAAAAAATGTAAATAAAAATACAGCAGTCTTGGCTCTAATGATGAGGGAATTTTACTGTGCAAGTTTTAATGCCCATTAGAGATGGTGATTTTTCTGCATCTAAAGCACTTCTAAATGCTTCCCCTGGAGGTAATTAAATTGTTAAACATGGAGAGGGGAGGCAGAGTATAATAAAAGGCTGCAATTAAGTGGTAGGATTTTTTCAGGTACAAGTGGTCATTTGTGTTTTCAATGGAGTGAAATAACCTTCTGGGAAATGCTGGTTTTTTGCAGTAAATTGCTCCATCATCTAAATCTTTCTGTATCTCAGAGTTTTCACATTTACTATATAAAAATATATATATGTGTGCATAAAGAATTACATGATGTTGCTGCTTACATTTCAGATCATGGTTTTGGTCCATCTCTGTCATTTTCTCTTCCACAATTACTCAACTGATGAAGCTGCAGCTGCAGTAGAAAGTCTGGTTGCATGGTCAGCAATTAGAATATTTCCTTCAGGTTTTTCTAATGAAATAGCACCCTTACCTGTGGTTCAGTGGCCAATATCTACTTTTTGTTTTCATGCACACCTTTTCTAATCATAGATAACCAGATATTAAAATTTGAGTTGTTATGTAATGCAGAGATGAGGAATAGAGCCTGTAGATACCAATTTATAACTTCTTAAAAATACATTTCCATTTTCATTCATGTCATTTACACACTTTCCCCTTCAATTTAATGTTAAGATTACTGTGCATTTACAATGACTCTTTGCCTGGTTTGAGTTTTTTCTTTTCCTTTCCTTTTCTTTTTTTTTCTTTAGCAGCACAAATATTTTTATTGCTAATGTTGCTCCTGTAATTTAGGATATTCTGCCAACTTATCTCTTTTTTTTTTAAAGGCTTAATTTTTGCAAATGGCTCTTAGTGGCCTGGCACAGTTTTTATTCCATCACAGCAACATGGAATCCTTTGGTCTTGTTAGCACATGTTCTCTGGACTGTTCAAAGGCACATTTTTTCACATGTCGTTGAAGTACATCATCAGGCATTTAATGAATAGATTGCACTGGCTTTGTTCTTAAAACAAAGGATTAAAACTACATTGTTCATCTAGTTTTAGAAACAGTCCCCTTGATGAACTTGTATACTTAAAGCTGTGATATGCAAAGTTATACTGATTGTTACAGGGTTTCAAATGTCTTATCAGTATGCCAGTTAGGATGTATTGAATGTTAAGTGTGAAAGGAACAGTGGTTTTTTTCCCCATTGTCTTCAGAACTTGTTCAAAATACAGAAGACACAAAATATTTAGTAGTACTCTTCATCGAAGTAACTGCATTTAGTGTAGTTTAATTGCAAGCTTTATCATGGAAGTATTGAATTGAAACCATGGAGGTCTTCATCCTCATTCATCTAAGATCCAGTGATCAACAAGACATACAGATCTTTCCTAGGGCTACCCATTAATTAACTTTCAGTCTGGAGCCTGCCCACTGAAATTCCCTTGTTTGATTCCATCAGAGCACGTCTTCTCGTAAGCGCTGCGCTCAGGCCACTGGGTACATTTGATTCGCTCAGTGACTGACTGCTACTAATCTGCCTGATTATGAAATTTTCTTGAAACACTTGGTCTCTTGAAACAAATCCAAAGCTGGTGGGAGCTAAAGAGGAGTAGGAAGCTAGGAGCACTCACATACTTGGGTGTATCATGTTCTTTATCAAGTACAAGATGCCACTGCATGGCTTGGACAAACCCTGGGCCCTGTCTCTGTCTGAGCAGCCTGGTCTAGTTGAGGGTATCCCTGCTCACTGCAGGGGGGCTGGATTAGATGACCTTTAGAGGCCCCTTCTAGTCCTAACCATTCTAGATTCTTCAGACACCAACATCAAAAACTGCACAGCTCAGACAGCAAAAGCTTTTAATCAGCTTTTACTTCAATTTCTTTCTCAACTCAGCAGCAGCAGCAAGGAAGGAACATAACCACGGTCACTTTAGCGCTTCAGGTTTTGCCTCCCCGTCAGCTGAGTTAGGGATCCCGCTGAAAAGCTTCCATCTCATTCCAGCTGGCCAGCATCCCTCCTGGAGTAGAACTGCAGGGCTGCCAATTGATTTAGGAAACTATTGATTCTTCAGAGGCTGTAGAAGACAACTGCTTAATGATTTTCAATGCTTTAGGCCTAGTTGATTAACCTCAAGAACCCACAGTCAGGCATATTTCTGTTTCTGAAGACACTTGGGCCTACAACATCAGCTCAAGTAGACAAGATGAGCAGCTCTGCTTAGTGCTACAGAACGAGCCTCCTTATCCTGGCAGGGAGCAAACAAAAAAACATGTGCTCCTCCAAAGTGTAGCTTCTGCTGATAGACCCATTCTTGGTTGGAGAACAGCAGCTCCCTTTGAAATCAAGGTACAAAGCAAGATGCTGATGCTCCCCCACCTCTCACGAAGAGAGAAGCAAAGGAAGAGAATGTTTCTAACAACAATAGAAAGTTTATTTTTTACCATGTTTACCACTCACAAAATATTTTTTGTTTGGAAATACCTTTATGGCTTTTGTTGTTCTATGCTCTAATACATTATAAAATCAAAACTCTTAAACACTTTTCTTTGTTTTACCACATTTTTCAGAGGCATGGAGTTTCTGTATTTTACACTATTTTAAAAGTCACTGGGATTCAAAAAAGTTGCACCACTCTATCTCCAAAGGATAGGTGTTTATTCCTGGCTTCTAAGCAAAATCTGGATGTACATATATACCAAGTAAATTCTGACTCATCACTCAGGCTTTTCGTAGTATAATTTTAGACACAAGCCATTTAAATGCCAAGCCAAGTTACAAAGTGGACTTTCTCAGATCTGGGATTAGATTTAATGTTTCTGGCCTTTTGCTGATTATTCCATCAGAGTAATTTCTGAAGCCTTTGACCTTGGTTCATAATTTTCTGTGTCAGTAAGCGGTCTGTTATGCAATAATAGGGAAACATCTGTTGTGCTTTCCATTTTTTGTTTTACATGGCACAATGTTTTTTTTTTTCTCACATGGCTTAACAGTTTCACATACTGTCTCCCAGTTTGGCACATGTAAGTTCTGTGGTAAAGGAACAGTCTAGGTTTTAACATCATGTATATTTTTCTATTATGAGCTGAAATGCTTTTGTCTTAATTTGATGAATGGGGCTGCGTTGGTTTTTTTTACTTCTCTGTAAAACTCTTACATCATTCTGAAAGTGGTCAATTAAAGAATTGCTCTCTTTTTTTCCAAACAGGCTTGTGCTGTACAGATTTGTTTGATACAGAACACAGTTTTTGAAGCTATTAGACATAAAATCATCAGGGACATGTTTCCCCTAGCTCTTTCCTGAGCAGAAAGCTGCCAGATTATTTTGTAGTTTAATGTGTTTGCTTTTTGTTGTTGTTTGTATTCTTCAAACTGTCCATTGGATTCTGAATAGGTGAAGTAATTTCCACATACTGATGGTTCATGCCTTCATATGTGTGCCTGCTTTTCCTTTCTGGATTCCTACAGGTAAATTAACAACTGAATCTGTAAACCAGTAGCGAGCCAGCAGTCTGCTCAGCCTCTCGTGTCTCTGCCAGACTCCTCCTGCTTTGCTCTGTTGGTGGTGTTGGGCTGTGCTCTGTGTTCTGTCTTTGCAGGGATCCTTCTGGCTTGACATGACTCTGAGATCAGAGTCTCCTTTGAGCTTTTATAACTATGCCTGTCTTCAGAGACAGCCAGGCCTTGAATGTGATGCACTTGAATGTTTCTTGCACTTGAGCAAAGAATCTCCCCAGCTTGGAAAAGGGTGCTAAGCTGGGTACTGTCCCTGTGTGCTGGGAAGAAATCCAGGTAGCAGCTACAACTGGGCAGTCCTGTTAGTATGGTTCCTGGCCTTGGGTGTATGCTGAGTCTCAGGGGAAGGTGGCAGGAGTCTGCAGCCTGTCTGAGAATATGTATGTGGCAAAGCAGAGCCCTTGTCATCTTGCTTTTCTTCTCTCTGCTCCTTTGAGTTATAAAGAGATTAAAAAAAAAAATTCATTGACTTAGTTTGATGTCTTGGGCACTGCTATTAATAAATTTGTTGCTGTAAAGGAAGTCCACTGATCAAATGTCATGGACCTTTGCAGAGCTCAGTCAGGGGTACTGTTCACAGAGTGAAAGGAGAATGTGGAATGCTCACCAGTATCAAGTGACCTCTGACTTTTGCCATTCTGTTAAGATCTAACATGAGACTGATCCAGGTACCAAATGCCAACAGCTTCATTCCAGTGCTTGCTAGATATAGGGGTGGGGGCTTCTGCATTCACTCTGAGACTTGTTTTTCTGTTGAGCTTGAAGCAGGTTCAACCCTTAGTAGTGCCCATGAGCTATCTATTAGACCTGGGAGTGCAATACTCAGCAATTCCCTCTCCAGTGAAGAACTATTTGAAGAAGGGAGCACTTTTGGTGTGCCAGAGTATTTGAGCAGCCAAAGCTCTTCAGATACTCAAGAGCAGCAACTCTGCACTCAGAGAGGGGAAGGCACCACTCTGCAGATGAGAGGTCGCACAATGGCTTTGGAGCATCTGTGTTGGGTATGTTTTTCTTCCAGGAACTGAAGACTCCAAATATTACTACACTATAATGTGAATTAAATGATACTTGTTTCTGTTTTAGAAAAGTTAACAGATTATGTAATGGTATGAAAGATGCCTCCCTGTTTACTAATTTCTTGCATTAGTCAGTAATGTAAGAATTAGTAAGGTAATATATTGCCTTCTTTTTTCCTCTCCATCATTCCTCTTTCATTCTTTGTAGTTAATCAGAAGTATTGCCGAAGTGGTTGCAAAGATAGAATCATAAAACCATAAAATGCCTTGTGTTGGAAGGGACCTTTAACAATCATCTAGTCTAACCCCCCTGAAGTGAGCAGGAACATCCTCAACTAGATAGGTTGCTCAGGACTTGTTCAAGTCTGATCTTGAATGTCTTCAGGGATGGGGCCTCGACTACCTCTCTGGGAAATCTGACCAAATGTTCCACCACTCTTAGTAAAAGTACTTCTTTCTAATGTCCAGTCTAAATCTATCCTGCTCTACTTTAAAGCCATTATCCCTCATCCTATCACTATAAGCCCTTGTGACCAGTCCCTCTCCAGCTTTCTTGCAGGCTCAAGTCCTTTTCTGCAGGACTGCTTTCTCTCATCTCATCCCCCAGCCTGTACTGATAATGAGGATTTTTCCAATAGTGGCAGAATAATTTTTCTTTGACTTCTGAAAACAAATTACAAAATAATGGTAACTATTTCCAGACCTAACTGGAAATCACTGGTGGTGATTCTAGAAGAAGAATACTCTCTTTGAAGATGTTTCAAAAGATATTTCAAGCTTCTATGAATTTAGTAATTTCTCACAACGGAAGAGTCATGAGTGCTTTTTTCTCTCTTGCAATGACAGGAGCCACAGACCTTTCCTTACTTATATGATAGTGTATCTTTTTTTAGAACTCTAAAAACTAGCTTGAAAATGGGTATAGGGAATCTGTCTCATAAGTTGTTCCAGAGTTTCACTGGACTTTATATTTTTTAAAAAAATAAATAAAAATCTTACTTCCAGTAAGAATGCCTACTGTAGCTTCCAAATGTTATACATAATTTTATGTTTTATATCCAATGTTGAATGGTCCTCTATCAAATCTTCCTTGCTACTGGCACTTAGAAGTGGTTACCCTGCAAGATAAATATCTTCAGCTGCTTGAATTTCCTAGTCTGATGAGAAATGTTTTAGTCATTCATATGGCTCTTCTTGATTTCTCTCCAGTTTTCCCATGCTATTTGTGTTGCTGGCAGCAGAGCAGTGTGGTGTGATAGCAGAGGTCAGAGGGGTGCCAACAGAGACAGTATTTGTTTTCTTAACCTTCTGTATTTCCTTAGCCACACACCAAACCACACTTGGCTGTGGTTACTCCTGGCAGATGATAATATTGGATTATATACTTATTCCATGGAATAAAGGGATAAAAATCTAGTGCCTCTGCAGTTGTCTTCTCAATAAGGGTCTGTGAAATATATTTGTCTTGTATGTGTATTTGTAGGGTATCTGTCCTGGATTGTATTCCATAAGCAACCCAAGAAGGGTATTAGGCAATGAAGCTTGAATCTTTATGAGGAACAATTGCAACAGCTGCTACTTTGTCTGATGATAGAGAATGGGAAATTTCAGCATTAAAATCAGTATTTTGAGATGAGCTGTGAAGGTTCTTGGAGATGGGGTCAGGGAAATGTAGAGGGAAAAAACCAAACACTTTCCCCTCAATGACAGCAGCAAAGAAATCTGATTGCATTCCATCTTTCATATCCAAGGGTGTGCTGGTAGGTGGGATGCTTCTGAATGTCTGAAGGCAACTGCAGGCAGCACCAAATTTCCTCCTCATGCCTTTTAGAAACATGCTTGGGTTTGGTCAACCTGAATAGACAGTGTCATGGAATTCGCTTGTGTCTGTAGTGCCAGGACTCCAGGAAAGAGGAAAACTAACAGAAGAGCAAAGGTGCCTGAGCTGGCTCAGAGGTAGCACCTCAGCATTCTCTCCCCTGGGCCCAGAATGCCCTGCAGCTCCTGAGAAAAGGGTCATGTCAGCTTTGCCAGGTGGGAACTTCCTTTTTTGTTGTCACAGTATAATCCATTCCCTTCTGGGATATGAGGATGCTACTTCAGTACACAGGCATCTAAAAATGTAGAATTTATGCGCTTAACTGTTAAGTTAAAAAGACATTTGGAGCACAGAACAAGGAAACAGATGAATGAGGGAGGAAGAATTTGCAATTTTTCTTTCTTTAAACCATCAAATTCTATACTTTTAAAAAAGGTTAAATGAAACCAAGAAACCACATAATACTTTTACTGTTTTATATATATATATATATGCTGTGTCTCCCTAATGGATTTAAAATCATTCTTGGCACAGACTTATTTGACAATTCAGTCACAGGTTGGCCATGATCTGATCAGTATGGTTATCCAAGAGCACCACCAGCCTGCAGGTCATTGTTGATATTTGATGTCTTAAACAGTCTTGGGGCTGTGAAAAGAAATATAAACAACAGAGAAGTTTTTAATGTAAATATGACAGAGAATAACCCACATTTCTTATAGACCTTGTGCAGGATGAATCATTTCCATTGCTTAAGTATGGAGTGGCCTGGCAATATTAAGTAGGTAGGGATGGAAAACAATGGGAATGACTGTTAGCAGATTAATGTGAGGTTGGGGCTGGCTTGAAGGGCAACACTGAGCCCTGTCTTCCTGATGCAACTTTGGAAGAGCCCCACTTTGCCGTGGGCAGTGTGCTTCAAGTTTCACAGGTGGGTTTGTGAGGAGAGGCAATTTATTTTTTGGACTAAATAATACCATATTAATAGATGAGAGGGAGGGAATACAAGTTTTGTATTGGATGCACAAGTTGTTCTGTAGATCCAAAGTAGCTGGGTCAGTCTCCACAGCTCATTAACAGTTTAACAACTGTTTGGAAAGTAGATAGACTGTGTTGGGCCAGCCACTTGACAGCAGAAATGATGGGTGAATATAAAGCAAGAGAAAAGGTGGACAAATGCTGGGCACTTATGGAAAACAGCATGACTTGAAACTTATACTGCCTGTGGATTCTGGAGAGGCTGTCTGGGAGGAAGAAGGGGAGCTGGAAATACCTTATGACCAGTATTCCTGTGAAGTCTGTAATTTGGTTGGTTTTATGTTTTGGTGTCTGGTAAAACATACATGAATTTTTGTTTCCCACTTCTCTTCCAAAGGGATCTTGCACATTTCTTTCAAGGATCAAGCCCAACTAAACACAGGGTTGGTTTTTGGGTTAGTTTTTAATTTTTGTAGGTTTGGGTTTTTTTTCCTCTAGTAAGTGATTATTTCTGGCCTTTGTCAACTATGAGTTCATTCAGACATCCACTGGCTGTAGTTTCTTACCCGCACAGTTTTCCTGAGGGCATTTTGTCCACTAGATGACATGCATAGCTTATGGTGAGGCACAAGCCTCTGCTCCCATCATGTTGCTGATTGTGTTGCAATGGGGATTTACCACCATGGTTTGTGAAAGAGTGCTAGAAAAACACATTATCCCGAGCCAGGTTTAGTTCCTTTTAGCACATGTAATTGAAAAGCATTAATATGTTCCTGATATTGTATTAATTTATCAAACTGAAGCTTTGTTTGAGAGTGTAATTAGAGAAGGGGAAAGGTTTCTAGGGAAGCCTTTCTTTGAGGCCAGCATGGGTTGTGGTTGCAGTTCAACTTAGCTGAAGCAAACTCAGTAGATCACCACTTTGACAGTGAGGGATGCAGTGTTCCATCTGCTTCTTCCTGGACATCACCTTCTTTGAGTATTCCAGCAGGTGTAAAGGGACTTGAAAAACAAAGCCAGCAATCCCACTTCTGGGCTATTGACAGAACATTATTTTTATATTGTAAATTGTATCATTAGAATATTGAGCAAATAATTTTCTCCTGTATTCTATTCGGTTTTCTGTTCTTAAGTTCTGGAGGGGTTCATCCAACTGTTCATCAGAGGTACTTCAAACTGTAGATCTCCCTGCTCTGATTTAATTGACTGAGGCACAGATCAAAGGCCCCAAACTAGGCCAAGTAGGATGTTAAAAAAAAATAAAAAAATATACATATATATATATAGCAAGTGCTACATAAACCCTTTTCTTCCTCCTTCTTAGGAATATGAAGGTAAATTATTCCTATTTGTGATAAACAGGCAAGCTAAGATGAAGTTCCGTTTCAGAAATTCCCTAAGCATGTGACTTACCTCTTGTAAAGAGTTAGGAGCTAACGTGGCCTAGGTGACCAAGTCTGGCAATCCTTGATCTTGGGGTAAATTTTGTAGTGAATGTATGCCTGACTTCAGTTACAGCATTAAATACATACGTCTGTTATCTGCTTATATGTATAATCAAAAAAGTTTGTACAACAGACCCATTTACAGGGCAGGAAAAAATGTGAATATATATATTTGGAAATAATGTGAAGCTCATTCTGGAACCCATCATAGAATATGTGCTTGCTAAATAAGAATGGATTTAAGCATTTTATGCTTGGCTTTTTATGCATGTTTTCTCTTTTAATTCTACTGAATCAATCAGGATTCTCTAGATCATGTTTCAAGAAACAGAATTTGAAATTATTAACATAATTTTAATTCTATTGTAAACCATGTAACTTTCTCTGAAGTCACATTCAACATGAGACTATTTTCTACTAGAGAAGGAGGCATGAGGGGAGAAGACTATAAAGATTTTTAAAAAGGTATCAGAAATGGTTGCTTCTGATAGTCATCTAAGCTCAGTAAACAATTCATCTGAGTAGCAAGGATAGTGTCTGGAGTAATTATATAGCAACAGCAGGAGTGCTTAGGCATTTCTCCCTGTGGATAGTTTGCAATGGTTCTATACTATTAAAGACATTTGCTTAGGAACAAAAGTATATTATTTAATATATCTTACAAGCCTGCAGAGACTGAGAGTGGTTCAGAACCTCTACCTTCATCTCTTTCCCAATGTCTGGATATTCTGTTTTTGAAAGCAAAGGTTAAGCACTGAGAATCCCATGCCAGATGTCTAGAAGTGCATTATGCTAGTGTGATTGTCATTAAGCTTTCCATAGGCTGCTTCATTTACTGGATTTGTGTGTCTGGTTTTGTACCCTTTTTCATTCCTATTGCATATATCCCAACTGCAACATGCTCACTAGTGGCAAAGGGACAGTGGCTGTCATAACCTGCTCAAGCTCGTGTCTCTTTGCAGCAAACCTTGCGTTTCACTGTTTCCCCTGGAAGAAAACTCCCCAGTATGCAAGATAATATGGAGCATTGCATCCATTGACACGTCCAAGGGCTGCTTTTGGCCTCCTCAAAGTGGTCTCATTTTGACTGCAGCACAGCACATCCCACCTGGGCTTCACTGAGCCATTACTTCTGGCATGGGAGAGAAGAGACTGTGGTTCTGCCTTCCCAAAACCTGAGCTAGAGACAAACTTCTGAGCAGTGGGACTCAGCTGTGTAAGCCAGACAGTGCTGTGACACAATAGGATGCTCTTACTGTCCCGTGGCATGACAGGTTTGCAGTATGCAGAAGAACAGAAACAAGCTGCTGATCATGGGAAGCGGCTATTTTGGTCCTTGAACTGAGTGTTCTCTGAATAGTGAGAAATCCCCCGGAATGTTTCACCTTGTCTGGCCCTTTGGAGCTTGGATTAAGTTCTGCAGATTTGTGTTCTGTAAGAATAATTGCTTTCTGTTCCTTAATGTTCCTGATTTTGGAGAGAGTTTCTGCCCCACACGTGCCAAAGTAATGCTGTTGTGGTTCCTTCAGCTTGTCAGATAGTTCCTCTAGTCTGAGTAATTTTAAAAGAATGTGGAAACTTGTGAGCCTATTAAAGAATTGGAAGCACTGGAAACATATGTCTGAGTCATCCAGAATCTCAGGTAATGGAGTGAAGGAATTTCTCAAGAACTGGGCATGTTTTTCTTTCCCAAGAACATGAAAGGGTTGTTTTCTACCTCTGGATGATGCAGTGTGTCTCAGAGATAAGCCCATCAGTACATTATTTTGTGAAAAACTATTGTCTGCTTTCAGAACTACAGTAGATTTTAGAGAAGGAGGATGCTGGTTTGCGTTTTTTCCCCTTTACAGGTACAATGTTCTTTACAAGTAGTTAAATTTTTTTCAATAGCTGCTCTAGATGGCTGAAATGTACATGAAAATATAATTTTATATTACAAAAATGTACATATTTTATAGCCAGCATACATCATTGCAAGTAAATTAAGTTAGAAATCCCATAGGATAGGTACTGAATTCAGAATAGGCTCTTCAGTGCAGCTACATGAACAAGAGTCTGTAGGACTATTTTTTTTATTATTTTTTTTTTCCTCGCTATCAGAACTGGTGGCGATACAAAAGTGCAGAAGATTCAGGAATAACAAAGTTGTTTTTCCCAAAAGTTTCTTGTCCTTCATTGTTTCATACAATCCACGGGACAGCAAAGATTAACCTCACATATGACAGCTTTTATTTCCCTTCAAATATTTTTGTGCTTTGGCAAAATCTTAACCGTGTGGAACCCAAACATCTGTTTTCATGTGCTGTATATGCAGTGCTTATGTTTAACCTGGACTCTGCAGGGGCAGGGCTGGTATTTTGCTTGTACAGCAAAGCTGACTTCAAACTGCACTTGAGAATTACAAACCCCCTTTTTTCTTGACACTCTTCAGCCACACAAATTAACACTTGGAAGACTATTTTTTTTTCTCCTGGTAGGGTGGAAATATTCCAATGGGAGGGCACATTCTGCTTTCACCTTGCATCTTCATTCTCTTTCCTGTGCCCCATTGCTGAAGCTCAAGCAACAGTTTAGTTTATGGTTAGTCTGGATGTAGTCACTCAAACTGAGCATTCAAAACTGGTGGTTCCCAAAAGCCCAAGTGCTCACACTAAGCATGGAAAGCTTGGCTCCAAACAGAATTTCCAAGTGGACGAGAGCACTTCCATGTGTTCTTGGGAAAGAGATGTAAATAGCCTCCCTGAAAAAGTTAATGATGCACTAACCGAGCATATAAAGTTTGTGGAGATGCTTTTAAATATGCTAAAGATATTATGGCTTGAGAAAGAAATTAGTGACTGGCAAATTATATGTTTGCATGTAAAAAACAATAGTGTCTTGAAACATAAAGTAGATTTATGGGGAAATTGAAGCTATGCACATTTGTGTGCTGGGATGAGGGCAGAGTGAAAATGCCCTGGATCATTTCTGGAAGCTTCAAATAGAAAGATTAGGAATAAGTGTATGAGAGTGCAGTGTAGAACATTATAGAGACTTACACTGAATAAGAAAATAGAGAGGCCTCTAATCAGCTGGTATCCCAATTATTTCCTTATTGTCATTAGACAGAATTTGGGCGAAATTATAACCTTGGCCTGCTTGACTATGAAATTGCTACTAACCTAAGTTTCAGCATAGTTTGCTTGGCAAATCCTAGTCTTTCACCTCTTTGTATCTCTGCTTCTCAGATAGAGAATCTTGTAGTAACCAAAGAGGAATGCTTTTGTTGGTCAAGGAAATTTTTCCTGGAACTGAGGAAGATGAAGGCATCAGTCCAGTTTCCAGCAGAATCTGACAGTTTCATTGGCATTTCTGATCTTATTTAGGGCATTAAATATTCCAAGAAGCAATTGGACAACTGATTAAAAATTGAAAATGAAACACCTGATTTTGGTGCTAGAATCTGATTAGGAGTTACTGGTCTTACAATAAAGTTTACTGTTTGAGAGAAGCTATTAAAGGTAAAATTGAATTTTTACCATAAAGTTTATACGTCTGTGTTTATTAATGTTGTTTTCCCTAGAGTTACTTACATTTTGCTTAAGTAAAATGCATAAAAAGTTAAATACTGATGTGGCTGGGTTAAGGCAGTTATGCGTTAGTCCTTTCCTTTCCTCATTATGTTTTTATGAGGATCAAAAGTTTCTGTATTGACGGCCTACCTTCAGGAAAACTTTTTAGTTTTAGAGTGAAAATCAAGAGTTTTGCCACTCTTTAATATGAGCAATGCTTTCAGAACACTATGCAGTAGGGACATAAACTTCAGAAATTTGGAAGAAGTTGCAAGTATATCTTGAGATCCAGATGAAAACATGTTTTACATTGGCACTGAGTGGGTCTTCTGCAAATATATAAAATAACATCCCTACTTACTGCATATTTCTAAGTACTTCTAGCGTGTCACACGGAACATTAATTATTTGAAAATAAACCACGTAAGCCAACATAATAAATGTCTAAATATCAAGCTGTTGATAAGTTTGTGAGCTTCCTTTAAGTCCCTGCTTTTGTACTTAGGAAAAGGAACAAATTTTACTTTCAATTCTTTGTTCTCCTCGGCCTTAAACTCATGATTCTTTTGTATTTACAGGTTTTATTGTAATGTGAAATTTAATTTTTTTCCTCTTTCTGTAGACAGAACAAATGTGCTTTATTTGACATTGCATTGCACTTTCCCTCCAGCTACACAGGTTTGTGCTCAACTTCAGTAAGCAAAGTGAAACTTTAGATGCTGAAATCTAAAACTCCCTTTAAAGACATATTTCAGTAAAAAGAATGCTAACTGAAACAGCTGTACAACACCATCTCTTCCCGCTAGGAGGCATGTGGGAGAATCAAACTTAACCATAAACTAAGAGTTTGCATGTCATTGCGTGGTGGTTTTTGGTGGTTAGATACAGCTAATACCACCTTGAATCCAGCACTTAAGAACACACACCTTTGGGCTTTTTCTTTCCTTTGTTTCTGATAAGGAAAATGTTTTGTGGACTGAGAGTGTTTCTGAGGGCCTTTTTTTTCCCTCTCCTCCCACTTTAAAAACAAACAAACAAAACCAACAGCAATTATACAAGCCAAAACACACAAAAAAACCACCCCCCAACAGAAACAAAATGAAAACAACTGGTTCATAATTTGACTCAACGCATTCCAGGGTTTGTAGGGTTGTTAACAACGTTTACTACATAAGCAGGGTTAGCATCTGCTTTTTCCTTCAGGAATTTTATTTCTCCAATCAGTTCTGTGCTATGTCCTTCCTGAATGTGCAAAGGTGATGGAGACTAAAAAAAGAATCTAAAAGTGCAAAGAAGTGGGAGTATGAAACAGAGATACAGATTTCCTTGGGAGTTTTGTTACCCGAGGGATTCCTAAGAAGGAGAATTGGTGAATTGGTTAGTCCATTTGAGCTAGACCTGGTTTAGAGAAGAATTAAAATTCTAAATACTGAAAACAGGACAGGATTTTGCGTGCACTGAGATAAACATGCTAAATAGCAAACTCCTTTTAAATGTTGCAGAAGACAGGTGACAATTCCCTTACACTGCAGAGGTGGGTCTTAAAGCAAGTGATGGCTCAGAGGTCAGAGGGAGCTTATCAGTATTGATTTTTATTTTTTTTCCTATAAATAAGTAGTGGAAGGCAAACTTGTTGTGAGAAACATTTTCACACTTCAAATTTATTCTGGGATAAAATCCATGGAACAAATTATTACAGTGCTGGGTGCATAATGCCTAAAATGCCATGTGCACACAGAACCTTCTGGCTCTTTTCATAGTCCTCCCTAATGCTCCTGAGCCTTTCTTCCCTGCTTGCTGGGGCAAACAAACAAACCCAGACTAGCTGCTGTTGTCAGTTTATCCAGCTGCTGTTGCCTTGGTGAAGAAGGCCAGTGGCATCCTGGCCTGGATCAGGAATGGTGTGACCAGCAGGAGTAGGGAGAGGATGATACCCCTGTACTCGGCAGTCAGGAGGCTGCACTTTGAGTAATCTGTCCAGTTTTGGTAACCACGGCACAAGGACGTGGAGATGCTGGAGCGGGTCCAGAGAAGGGTAAGGAAGCTGGTGAGGGGTCTGGAAAGCCTGTCTTGTGGAGAGAGGCTGAGGGAACTGGGGTTGTTTAGCCTGGAGAAGAGGAGACTGAGAGGAAACCTCATTGCTCTCTATAGCTACCCAACAGGAGGGTGTAGCCAGGCTGGTCTTGGTCTCTTCTCCCAGTTTACTAATGATATAATGAGAGGAAATGACCTCAAGTTGCATCAGGGGATGTTTAGACTGGATATTAGGAAGAAATTCTTTACTGAGAATGGTGAGGCAGTGGAACAGGCTGCCCAGGGAGGTGGTGGAGTCACCATCCCTGGAGGTGTTTATTATAGCACTTGTGCCTGTGGTCTAGTGGATAGAGAGATGTTGGAATGAAGGTTGATTGTGATGATCCTAGAGGTCCTTCAGTGGCTGGCCACCACAGCTCCTAAAAATGTGGTAGTGGGGCTTTTCTTTTGAAAGTTTGCATGAGATGGGACTCAATAAATCCACCTTTATTTTCTTCAACAGAAAAAATGAGAAATATTTCAATGCTCAGTATAACTTTCCTGTCAGCAGTGTAGATCTTCTCTCAATTTACAGCTGTTTTTGTGTGTGTTGCTAATGCAGTTGTCAGTCCAACCATGGTTATTTTCCTCACTGATCATGCTTTATATTATTGAAGGGAGTGTTTTTTTCTCATATTATGGCAATATGCCTCCTTACTACAGGTAATTCAGTGATTCAGCCTGAGCGCCCAAACATAATTCCTTTCCTGATGCTAAGTCATGAATGTCTGTGTTCCTGCTTAGTTCATTTCCCTTTTTCTTAATGTTCTTCCCTACAGATGTTTAGTATACCTAAAAAAGCTGTAATGAAGTTGTCAGATGATACCTGCTCCTTTTCAAATAACCTAAAGTGAACTTAACATGCAAAATCTTCATTGTTCCTAGAGACCAGGAAACCATTTCAGAACCAGCAGTGGTAAAGTCTCTGCATTGTTGTGTTTTATTTTACTGCTTTTTCATTAAGCTGCTTTCTTACCTTCTTCCTCTGACCAAACCCTTTCAAAAACACCTTGGTGGAGTTTCCTTGTTTCATCATTTAACAGCCCCTCAGTGGTCTCAGCACTACTGTTAAAATAAAGTTTTTGATAAGATTTGCTGGCTATTGCCAAAGTGACCTTTCTGCACTGGTAAAATGAGGGCAGGCTCGAAGGTCAGCATGAACAATTCCATAAAGAAGCCCCAGTTACAGTTGATTTCTCCTTTCCTGGGATGAAATGCTAGGACAAAGGTTGGACTTTATGACCCTGGAGGTCCTTTCCAACCATAATGATTCTGTGAAAGCACTGGACAGGTGGTTGGCTTCTCCAGCCTGCTTTGATAGCCACCCGGCTGTGCTCCAAAGCAGTGCTCACAGCAAAAGCTGCTCACTGCTGTGCTTGGGTGCTGCTCAGGGATGCTTGATGTTGTAATTCCATGGGATTAGAAGAACACTGTAACGTGGATACACTCCCGGAAGATCCATCACACTTTGCCTGGGCAGTGTTTGGTGCATGCAATACAGCAGCAGGCCACAGCGCTGCCTGTAGTGGATCTGGGCCCTGGGGCTGTGTGTGTGTCTGTCGGTCTGGAAGTCCTGCAGGTGCTCGGGTGTGTGCATGAGTGGAGAGATACAGAAAGGGGAAAGGTGTGTTCTGGGAAAATAACACAAATCAGTTGTTCTATAAATGGTGCAGAAATGCCCCAATTCTGGCTTAGAGGTGTGTGTAATACCTGTATTTCATGTGTGTAGTGCCATTTGAAACATCCTTTGTGCATTCTGTGGGTGTGCAAGGGGAGTGTGACAGTGCCCATTAGGACCTGTGTCATACATTGCAAGTGCCATGTAGATGTCTCCTGAAGTAGCATGTCTGAAATAGCACTACTTGTCTCTATTAACACAGCTCAATTTGAGCTCATAGAAAGGGAAGAAAACCAAGACATGCTCTCTATAGCTCCTTTTTTTCCAAGGCTTCAAGAATTGTAGGGCATAGGTTAGAATCCTCCAAGGATTCATGATCCTACACACGGGTTTCTTTTGAAAAGTGGGGTCTGTCTACAGTGTAACCAAATAGTTCTTTTCTTCCTGAAAAAATAGAGAAGTTTGACCAATGAAAGCTGAAATTGTTACCAAGTCCCATATATGCCGCCACTCTGCAAATAGCAGAGTTATCTTCATTGCTTTTAATGAAGACTCTGTTTTACACTTGCACCAAAAAGAACAGGATTTGGAACTCATGTGTCAGCCTGAAAAGAATGGAAAAAATGGAAATAATGTTTTGTTTTTTTTCTGGAAATAACAGAAAATAATGGAAAAACTGGGGAAAAAAAAAAAAAGGAAAAACACTGAAATAATGGAAAAAAAATAAAGGGAAATAACGGAAAAACAGGGGGGAAAAAATGAAATAATGGAAAAATGGGGAAAATATGAAATAATAGAAAAAATGGGAATAACTGAAAAACAGAAATAATGCAAAATAGCGGAAATAACAGAAGACAGAAAAACAGAATAAAACTGAAATAACGGAAAAAAACGGAATTAATGAAAACCGAAATAATGAAAAAATGGAAATGATGGGGGGAAAAAAAAAAAACAGGAAAAAAAATGGAAATAACAGAAAAATGGAGAAAAGGAAATAACCGGAAAAAAAACGGAAATAACGGAAATTAATGAAAAAAAAATATCATCATGACATTTGAATAACTGGGAAAATTTTCCTGACTGTATTTTAATAAAAGTAGTGTCAAATACTGTTTTCTGGATGGTTTTGTCTTGCAGGACCTCCTGGGAAAATACAATTACCTTTATCTGTTGTCAGGAAATGTCCATCTCCGCCATATTTTTTCTTACCCTTACATTTCAGTATGTTTATTAGGAAGCCCAGTGTTTACCCATTTAAAAGACTGACTTCATGGTCATTTTTTTAGTCAGAAACACCAGATGGACTGTTTACAGCTTACTCTGTTCTTGACCTATTTCACACTTTCTTGACTTATGGCCCTCACCAGTTTTTCAGCACTGTTCGTCTCCAGCTGCTCTTCCAAAAAGAGATCTTTCCTTGCACCTTTCAGTCAGCCCGAGTGCTTGAGAACACACAGAGTTTTAATCACGTTGGCAGCATTTTATATAGAAGAGACAACGCTTGGGCAGGTGATGTGCTTTCGGTCACATTCGTATTTGAAGTGCTTCTGTGGCACTCTTACAGGACCTTCAGTGCCACATGGGAGAGGATGGGGTGAGATTTAAAACAGGTGGAATGATCAAGAAGCATTCTGAGTAGTGATGAGCAGCAAATGCTGCTGTCTTCAAGATAGACATGGTTAACATCTCACATACATTTGTTTTGAGACTACCAGTGGGTAGTTTGTTTCCTCTCTTCTCTAGTGCAAAAGTGTAAGTGGGCTGTGGCTTTTTAGTGCCACTGGTGACTGCACAGATCTTCATTGTAATCTTGTTCAGTTATCTCTTCTTACCACTGAAGAGTTTTTAGCTGTCTTTCATGCAGAAGTTGTTCCTTATTTTTGCTTAGCCTCAGCATCCTCTTGGGGATCACTCCTGCTTAAGTGTTTTCAGCAGGGAGTACAGGACTGCATTCAGTACTGTTGCTCTGTGAGAATTATTGCTTTTTCCTCGTCTTTATTTCTTTGTGAGAGGTTTGCTTTTTTTCTGTTAGGCTTTTTGTTTGTTTGTGGTCATATGTACTTGGAACTATGGTGTGTAACTGTTCATTGTAGTCCCAGGACCTTAGTAGTAATGGCCAGCTCAAACTCCTTCACTTTGTATGGAAAATGGTATATTTATGTTTGCATGCCTGAAAGTTTAGCCAAATGAGCTTTGTATCTACATTAAATGATATGACAATGTGATGCCCAGTAACAGTGTGATTAAGACTTTCTCTGTAGTTCTTTCAGCCTAAGGCCTCATCTTTATCTCCTCAAACAGTTCGATGTATCAAACATATTCTTTGCTTTCCTATTAACCACATTTTCCATAGTACTTATAAGCATACTGAACTGTCTGAATCCTTCCTTTAATGGGAAGAAATAACTTATACCTCTTACTTAGTTTCCTGTTCTCATAAATAAAGAGCTCATTGTTGAGGTCTCACTTCATTTTAATTGTCTGGTTTCTTTCAGGACCTTCCAGGTAGATGTTAATTGAGCATCTTCTAGAGACTGAAGTGGACACCAAATTTTCCCTCTGTCATTTTAGTTCTTTGTATTGATGAAAGCTGCTTCCTGCAGAGGTTTTAATTTGTCAGTTTACAAGTAACCCTTGAATTTCTCTATTTTGTCCCTCTGTATTCAGAGCTCTGAGAATTCAGAGTTCTGAGGCCAGAAATCAGTAAAGGCTCAGTAATCAGGCAGTTTCTTTGTCCCTAGCTGGTGGAACTTGAGTAAATTCCCCTCTCCAGCTGGACAGCTTAAAACCTGCAGAAGGAGATGCTGTTATGCACACTGCAGTCCAGCAGGATCATTTAAAGCAGCATCAGTGGGAACAGTTCCAGTTTAGCCTCTACAGCACAAAAGACCTACTGTGAGCCAGATCTGTGTCCAAGATGTATTCACATTATGCAAGTATTTCCTGTTCAAGATGACTATTAATCAAACCAGACAACTCTTCTACAGCAAAATCTTTCTATAAAATTCATATTTAGGAGATGGCGTAAAGTTACTCCTTAAAACAGTTCTGATGGTTTAAAAAAAAATTAGAAAAAAAGAATAAGAAGGAGGATCAGGGAGTAAAAAGACTGCTTCTGGGAATGGAGTGGCATTTAGCTCTTGTGTGATCATGTGATCTCATCATTATGCTTTTCATGATTAATACTCTATCTTTCTACCAGAGGATGAGTGTATACATTTAACCTTGAAAGCAGGTTCTACAAGAAGGGGAACTTGTGATTTTATTTCAGATGTGCCTTGCTGAGAGTGTAATGCATCCTGCATAGTGAAAGAGAAACTCCTTTATTATAACTTTACAAGTGCCATTAAGTTTCCTTGCAACACCTCTGCTAATTCTATTTGGATGTGGAAACTATATGAAGCAGTGTCAGTGACTTTGGCTTGTAAAATCCAAATTACACACTCAGCCTTCAAGTGTCTTGTGCTTTCCTCTTTCTTCACTGACTATTAGCAAATGAAAGTCACCTAGGTGACTGGTGACTGCTACTTGGAGAGCAAAACAACCACTGAGCTTTACTTCAAGGCATGAGTTATCCTTGTCATATAATTAAGAATCCTTTCATCTAGGAAATACATTTAACTTCTGAAATATCTTGTCATTTATGGAACAAAACAACTGCCATTTTCCTGGAAGGTTTTTTCCATGCTGCATTTCTATTCTGTGCTCCCGTAGCTGGTGATTGTGCAATGACTGTGCCCACTGAACAGCTCTCCTTGCACCCACCAACCCATCTATTGATGCTGTTGGTTTAAAAATTTCTGGTTTGGTTTAATTTGTTTGGGGTTTCTTTTGGTGTTTTTGGTTGGTTGGTTTGGTTTGGGTTTTTTTTATGTGTGTGTGTGGTTTTTTGGTTTGTTTGTTTGTTTTTCCCCAAAAGGAAGCTCAGCTACTCTAGATCTATCCCATCCTCATCTCTCAAAAGGGAATCTAAGAAGTTTCACACTTAAGTACCATGGAGGTCTTCCCCTACCCAGGGCATCTCATATTAAAGCAGAGTTGCAGCTGTTACTGACAGTGAGGAGGTGGGTGGCTGAAGAAAGGGGGAGCTACATCCCTTTTCTTTCTTCTTCCCTTATGACTGCTGTGGCTTTCCAGGCAACTACACTTACTTAAGCAGGTAATTTCAAAGACTCAGTCTGGGTGTTGCCTTTTGTGGAAGAGGGCACGTGATGCAAACTCTGGAGAGGAAGGAAGAACAGCAGTCCTCAGAGTAAATAGCCAGTTGGCTGCAAGCCACGGGGTGGTTCAGGTATCAAAGTCTTGCTGGAGTTAGAAGAATGACAGAGCTGATATGTAGGATCATTTTTTTGAAGCCATGAAAGGATATCTATCTCTGCTTGGTACTTGACAACTCTCTGGGAAGCACAGTAGATCCAGCCAAGTGCACTCGCTTGCAGACCTCAAATGTGTTTTTATGTTGCCAGTATTAATTCTGAATAGAGCAGAGTTCTAAAGATATATTTTATTCTTTTGGACATTAGGGTTTAATCCACTCTCTAGGGATAGCATGTTTTTTTCAAACCCCCAATACTGAGTTTTTACTTTCCATCTCATCTTAACAGACTGCAGAAGGGCGAGTAATGCTCAAACCCCACCCTGGCCTGGTGCACTGTGACAGTGAGATACTTATTAACTAATGTACCATGATATTTTATTTTTTCAGGCAAAACAAGCTCAACTTTATAATCTTTATAGAGATATAAAAGCAAAAAAAAAAAACATTAATTCCTCCAAACAATTCCCTTGCTCAGCTTTCCCTTGAACTGGAGCAAGGCTTGATCTCTTCCTCCCCCTCCTCTCCCCATCTACTGGCTATAGCAGAGAATTCCTCTCATTAAGTGAACTTCAGATGGAGCCCACCCTCAAATAAAAACCCAAACATTTTGCTTTGTTCTAGGCAAAGAAGGCAGGGAGGCATTTAAAAAACAGGAGGAAGACAAATAGCTTTTCTAAACAAACAAAGGATAATTGCTCTCGTAAATGTGGGTCCTCATAATTTAAGAGCAATAGTTTATATACTTGGTGAGCTTTATAAACAGAGAGGGGAGACAAGGGCCAGAGTTGTATTCAATAAAAGGTCCAACTCAACAAGGCCCTTGATTGTTGTGTGTTTTGTGAGACTCCTCCAACTTTACATCTTAGCTGTGCTCAGTGTGCTGGTAGCAGCACAAAGGAGGAAGCTCAGCAAGTTTCTCTGCACAGAGTAGTAGGAGTTGGAGTTGCTGTGGCTGAGAGAAGCTAGGGGCACCGCCAAACTGTCCTATGGATGGCAAACCTCTGTTGGGGTGTTTTTGGTAAAATCCAGTATATGTTTCTAGTGTATAGAAAACTAAAATGTGTCATGTATTGGCCAGAGGTAAAAGCTTTAGCTTCACTACTGCCACAGGCCTGGCAGTAGATAATTCTGTATTTTAAACAAGGCTGGTTTAAATCTGTTTTGATTTTTCTTTTTTTAAGTGACATCTTATTAAAAGAGATTTCAAAACAGTTAATGAGTGATTAATGTTAAACAGTCCCTCTTAAACTTCGTTGTGATTATTGATTTGCTAGCAGAATACTCATAGCTAATCCTGCAACATATTAAGTTTTAGGTCTGTCCTGTAATTGCAAATAATGAACCTTAGAGTTGACAGGTTTTCAGAGCTGCTTGCAAGGTGCTGGAGATTTCAAACTGCATTTCAAACACAGTGGTGTGTTCAGAGAGCTGTGTTTAAAGTCTGATAGCATCTCTTAACTTGAGGTGTTGGAGAGCTTTGTGTTGTATTATGCAGTAGCTTCTTTCCCAAGCCTGTATAATCTGCTTGGTTTTTCCTTATTTTTTTTTTCCCCTCTTCTTTGTATCTCAGTGTTCAGATTTTATCTGCTGCAATGACTGCCCATGAGGGTGAACAAGTTACACCTGGCTCTGGCTGCATGTTTTTGAATATTAGTGCTGGGAAACCACAGGTTGTGTTTCAGCAGCTGTATCTGAATGCTCAGAGCAGTAGAAGTGCCTCAGGACAGAGAAAGATTGATGTCAGGGTGAGCACAGTTATTAGATGTGTTGCTTACTGTGGGTTCCAGTACGTCATATTCTGCATCCTATTCAGAATCCTATCCTACTGGTCAGGTTGGTGATTCCAACCTAAGTGATTATTGGTAACTAATTAGATCTGATAGAAATAAGCTGCCAATGCTGTGATGGGGAGTATATCTGTCATATGATTGATGTCATTGACGTGTCCTGTTCAGCTGTCAAAAGAAGACAGGCAACTTAGTTTCCCAAGTGGTAAATCTGTCAGATGCAGCAGCATCAGGTCTGTTGCTTAAGTTTCTCAACCACCCTGACTTGTAAAATTTACCTAGATGGCAAAGCACATTCTGGGGAAAGTCTTAACAATGTGTTTTATGCAGTGTTTCTTTTGGATGAAGCCTTTTGAAAGAAGCAGAATATGAATTTACATCAAGGTTGCTAAGACTTCCAACAGAATCTGAATTCCTTATAGGTTAGTGCTATGGTTATAATGGTTTCTTTTGAAATATACAATTAAGTATAAACTGAATTTCCTAATCCAGTTTATTGGTTAAAACATAAGAATCAATGACTGGCTTCACCCTCTAGCTCCACACATTATCTGTCATGACTTTTTGGACATCATATTGTGCAGTAGAGTTGGGAGTTTTAACAGAGGGCACACAGGAGGGAAATAAATGAAATGGCAGCACTTTTCCTGCTGGAGCCAGCTGAGTACACATGGTTCTCTGTGCTTCCCAGAATTGGGGAGCACATGGACAACATAGAACCCAAAATCATTCTTAGGGTTTATTGTGTCTGTGCTCGTGCCACTCTGATGAAAGGGGAGACATGTTTTAAAAAGGAGAATTCAGGTAAAACATGGATAGGAGCCTGGAAAACACTATAGTGACTCTTGTAGGTCAGTACAACTCCACTTAGCATTGATTCTAGGGAAATGAGAAGGACCATTACCTGGCTAAGATACAAGGATGCACTGGACACATATAGACTCATAAAATGGCTTTTAGTTTGACCAGCAATGGTGCTCTCTTCCCTGCCTTGCTTGATTACACACTGGAAACTGTTTTCCTTCTTCTTTATGGTGTGAATTTCTGCTTACAGTACTTTGGTAACTTGGAATCTTCCAAAGTTTTACAGCTTATATCTGTTTTCTGAGCAGTGCAACCACAAAGCGTCTCAATTTTAAATGTAACATATTAAACCTGTAGTGTAAAGCTATATCAGATACTTGTCAGAAGAAAAATACTTCATTGCATAACTAAGTTTTAATTCATTTTATCAAAATAAGGTAAATTTATCTCAGCTTAAAAAGTAGTAATCAGTGTGCTTTTGTTTTCATATTTACATAATTCTGCAAAGAAACTCACCTGTTGTAGCATGCAAATTCATTACCTTAAATATTTTAAAATAAAAAATAATGAAAGAGAGAATATTAATGGGGTAAAATAATTCTGTGATAATGTGTGATTGGAATGTCCTCGTAAGGAATTTTACACCTTTGTCTAGAAAAATGTTCTAAATAATTCATCTAATTGGTTTTTATAATGATATGAGGAGAATATTAAGTTTTTCCTGGTACACACTTTTCTAAATGAAAGGCAAGCTCTTCATTCACTGGTAGCACTGTTGTTCCCAGGGCTTTCCATACTTAGAAAATTCAGAGCCTCTGTTTCATTTCTGGCCATGTGTAATTACAGTAATCTGCCTATAGGTATAACTAAATAGAGCTACACATGGAAATAATACACATACATATATATGTGGAGAGATAATTAGATTATACCAGTGCTGTGATTCCCTGCTGGAGAACCAGAGTCTGAATCATGTGCAGTCCTTGCCAAGGCAGAACATGATCCCTCAGCATCTCCCTCCTGCTCCACTATGGAGCTACCAGTGCTCCATGAATCCACAGTGAGATCTAGGGAGCTTTTGGAGTTTGTCCACACACCTTTTCTAAGCAATGGCTTGTTGCAGCTGGTTAGCAGTGCTCTTTAATCCCTAGCTTTATTTGGAAACTCTTGTGGACACCTGCTATAAATCAGTTTCCTCATCCTTAAGAATATAACAGAAACAAACAGCAGAGAGTGATGAATCACAGCCATGTGCTGCAGTGAAGTGCTATTCAGTTCATGTAGTTGACACTAAAATTAGGATCAAAGCAGTTTAATAATTGCATTAAATTAATCAATGGTCAATGAACTGCACATTTGGGATCAGTACCAGTAATGTCACAGAGAAGTCACGATGCTTAACAATGAATTAATAATAATAAACACCTAGATTATTAAACACCTAAATTAATAAACACCTACAGATAAACATTTTTAACACCCCAAATTTCTACACTCTCTCAATCACAGGTACATGCACATGTGTGGTTTAGAATGCCTCCCCTGCTCCATCTGGGTGTGCACCCAGGTCCTGCAGGATCTGTGGTGCTCTCACCTCCAGGGCACCACTGTGCCCTGCTCCCTGAAGCTGGTGGGGCAGCACCCAGGAGATGTCTGAAAGCAGCAGAGGCAGCTTCTGACTGGGAGGCTCCTTGATCTGCCTGCCTATTTTCTTCCACTTTAAAGTGACTGGTTGGAGGGTGATGATTTTTTTTCACTTTAACAAGACCAGTGTTTTGAAGCACCCTCTGGTTTTTATGCATTTTTTACACATTCACACTACACAAATGGTTTGCTTGGGTTCATATCTTAACTGGTGTTACTCAGACCATTTGCCAACGTTGGAACATGTGTTGCTAGATCTCATTTTGATAGCAGCAGTAATCTCATGCTGCACAGGCAAGACCTAGAAGCAGACCCTCCATCCATACCTTCATGTACAGCAAGGGTTCTAAATGCAGTTCAAGTGTGATGGGATTTCTTTGTGTACTTGACATTTTGGAGATTTTCTGTAAACAAAAACCTACCTTCTGTTCAGGGATCAAATGGCTGTTCACAGCAAGGCTGAGGAGCTCTCTACACTGTGCTGCAGGCAAATGAGGCTTTGTTGTGTTACAGGTTCTTAAGTGATTTGCCAAAGGAGAAAGCAGACTGCCAGCTGTAGTCTCAGCTAAAATAACTTATTCTGCCTGAATTGTTCCCTAGATAGAGCTGCACTTGCATGAAACTCATTATACTCAGGATAGAAGACCCAGTAGCATCACTGGTGAGTGCTGTAGATCTAAAAAGTAATGATGAGAAGTGACCAGTTGGCTGGGGTGTTCAGGAACCATGGCTCAGTCCCAAGGCAGGCATCCCACCTTTGTTTCAGAGGAAGGAAAAGCTGATCTCCATGTCTGATGATCAACCCATGTGGGTGGAGGCCTCTCTGAAGCCTTGTCTTATTGTGTGGCTTTTAAATGGTTTCTGGCTGGTTTATAACATAGCAGGTCACTTGGGAATGAATAAATAGGTTTCCCTCCTTCCAGAATTTATAAAATAGAGATTTCTACGTCAACAGAGGCCATTCAACATAAAACCCTTGTGAGTCAGATATCACCTCAGCAAGGTATGTGTCTGTTACCTTGTTTTGTAGTAAACTCCAAAGCCTTTAGAGATGTTTTCTTTAAAAAAGCAGGATGGTCAGTACAAAGTTTTGTTCAACAAGGGGTAACACTTCCTGTGGGCTGTGTGGTTTGTTCATTAACCTTGAGCTCTGATGATGCAATCCCTGGCAAACAGACCCCTTTCTGTAAAGTATGAGCTACTTTCATGCTAGTGTTTTATGCAGTTAAATCACAGCCTCGTGCTGTTTACTGACAGAATTCAAATACTGAAATATCCACATGCGAAGAAGCTTAACTTACTTCTTTTCCATCTTCAGATTGATATACAGACATCCCATTTCATCAGGTAGTGAACAAAAAGCTCTATTTCATGTCTCATTTCTGCCCAGGGAGGTTGTGGAATCTCCTTCTCTGGAGACATTCCAAACCCACCTGGATCTGTTCCTGGGTGATCTGGTCTAGGTGACCCTGCTCTAGCAGAGGGGTTGGACTAGATGATCTTTCTAGGTCCCTTCCAACCCCTAACATTCTGTAATTCTATGTGGTATGGAGATGTTCCTAGGGAGAATTTAAATCCTTAGATAGAAATGGAAGATCTTAGCACCAGAGATACTTCAGAGAGACACAAGGTGCCACGAGCTCTCCTGTCTTGCTTCAGAAGGAGCAATGCTTTTTTATCCTCTGTTGCCTCCCATGTGAAAACAATTCAATCCAAACTGAACAAGATGGATACCTTGTGCAGCAGACACCTATTCCCACAAATGCAAGTGTGATCAGGAATTGGCAACAAGATCTCACTGCCTTCCAGAATTGGTAAGATATCAACTAGTGGAAGTTTCAACACTTTGCACTAGTGCTTGAATCACCCTCAGGGCTACAAAAGTCTTTTAGTCAGATTTCTGTGATACTGGTATTATACTGGTATTGTCACTGCCTTGCACATGTTTGTTAAATGGAATTAAAATAAAGGAACAAGTAAATCTACTGTATTATAGCAGTTTAATGGCCCAATGTTTGCAAACTCACCTTGCTTCTTAATTCAGCATTTCTCATACTGACGCTTTTGCAGTGTCATGTTGCTGTACATGGTACATGCTATAAACTAATTAATTCATCATGAGCAGAGTGGAGCTCAGTATAATGAAATGAGGAGAACACTTTCCAGGCAATTACTGATGTTAGAGGAGTTTCTTTGCCATAAATAGAACAGATAGTGCACCAACCTGGCAGTGTTTCAGATTTAGCATGGGGTGAGGGGAGTTGTGATCCCATGATATGCTGACTGCTCTGAATTTACAGTAGCCACTAGGACTCCCCACATCCCAGGAAGCACTCAGCATCCAGATACTGCAGCATCAACCACTTAACTTGGAAATCCACTGAGATGGAAAATCTGGAGTCACTACAGGTTTCTAATATCTATTATAAATTATTTTTACCTCCTCATTTTTAAAATGTGTCTTTGTCATCTCTCATTATTGGCAGTCTCCAAATTATACTGAGAAATACTAGAAATATTTTATTTTTTGTGTGTTAGTCTTTCACTTCAAGCCTTATGCAATTAAGGAGAAGATGAAGTCAATACTCTTAATTTATCCACCTGAAACTTCAGTACCTAGTAGAACATTAACACAGTGTTAAATGCCTTTTCTAGAACCCAAGGCTCATTACATATATGTTATTTTACATCTCACATCCTGAAAACACAACCTTGTCACTTCTTTGCTGCTTAAATATAATAGGACACCAGTTGGACACAGCTTTGCTCTCTCTCCGGCTGAACAGAGGCATTGCCTCACAGCACAAAGTGTGTATCTGTGCCAGCCTGATGGAAAAGAGTAGCAAAGCTTCACTGGTAAAAATAAGCTTTGATTATTCACTGTTACTGTGAAGAGAGACCTGGACAGACTGGAGAGCTGGGCAGGGAGAAATTGAATGCAATTTAATAAGAGCAAGTGTAAGGTGCTG
>WYEA01013163.1:481-16673 GCA_033558465.1 Alcedo atthis | reverse complement strand
GGATCTGTTCCTGGGTGACTTGGTCTAGGTGATCCTGCTCTGGCAGGGGGGTTGGACTAGATGATCTTCTAGGTCCCATTCAACCCCTAACATTCTGTGATTCTTTGAAACCTAGGACCATCATTTTACATTTGGGATATGGACAAAACCTGTCTGCCACTTCGCCAGTGCTCAAAACCCCAAAGCAAGCTTACTGACCCCAGTGGAGTTTATTCTTTCCTCGGTGCAGCAACGTATCACAGCAAGTCTAGACTAGTCCAAATCCCCAAATCCAGGATGATTCAGCTTCTGCAACACAAAGACACCTTCATCACAGCCAGCATGCAACTTCATGCCCACCTTTCTGGTTTTGATTTGCTTTTACTGTTTACTTCGACTCACTTGTGTTTTTCCGCTCAGGCTGCTCCAAAGTGACGTGCATCAGCCTGACTCGCGAAGCCTCCATCAAGCTGTCTCCCTTGCATGGGAAGCAGATCTCCATCCGCTACCTTGACATGACGGACTGCTTTGTCCTGGAGGACGAAGGCCTGCACACCATCGCCGCGCACTGCACTCAGCTGACCCACCTCTACCTGCGCCGCTGCGTCCGCATCACTGATGAGGGGCTCCGCTTCCTGATGATTTACTGCACGTCCATCAAGGAGCTGAGTGTCAGTGACTGCCGCTTCGTCAGCGACTTCGGCATGCGGGAGATCGCCAAGCTGGAGGGGCGCCTGCGCTACCTGAGCATCGCTCACTGCGGCCGCATCACTGACGTGGGCGTCCGGTACGTAGCCAAATACTGCAGCAAGCTGCGCTATCTCAACGCGCGGGGCTGCGAGGGCATCACAGACCACGGCCTGGAGTACCTGGCCAAAAATTGCACAAAACTCAAATCCTTAGATATCGGCAAGTGCCCTCTAGTGTCAGATGCTGGCCTGGAGTTTCTAGCCCTCAACTGCTTCAACCTGAAGCGCCTGAGCTTGAAGTCGTGTGAGAGCATCAGTGGGCAGGGCCTGCAGATTGTGGCCGCCAACTGTTTCGACCTACAGATGTTGAACGTGCAGGACTGCGACGTCTCCGTGGATGCTCTGAGGTTTGTCAAACGTCACTGCAAGCGCTGTATTATAGAGCACACCAACCCTGCCTTCTTCTGAAAGGACGCCCCCCCACGCCTGTCGTTTCAATGCAGTATTAAAAACATTGATGTGTAAACACACGCTCCCCGTATTTCAGCAATGCTGTCTTTTCTATAGCTCACGGGAGTCAGCTTTTATTTTCAGTTGTGGGTGAGGGGGGTTTTCTAGAGGACTGTTTTGTTTAGCTTTTTGTGTGATCACTTTTTAAGGTGCCGTGGGTCTCTGTGGAGAGTCTGCCTTAATGCAAAAGCAATGAGTGCAAAAGCATCCCTGGTGGGGGGGGGCAAATTCCAGAACAGCATTAACCTTTCCCAAGGCTACAGTAGCTACCTCCAAAGGAAATAGCACGTAATCCCTCCTTTGGAAATGCTACTGAGCTTTGTCAAATACATCTGAATTCCAGCTGTGCTCATGAAGCTGACTATGCAATATGTGTCTGTGTTCCCCAACTTCTTCCAGTGTGGCTGATAAAGCATCCCCTTGTCTCCAAGTAGTTTCTCTTCAGTAGTCATCCATTGTAATCCCTCAGGAAATACTGGGTAATGTTCTTAAACATACCTGACAGAGGCTGAGTAAGACCTGTTGGCCATTCCGAGCACGCTGCTGAGTGAGTCTGATATTGTGTCCATGCATGGATTCTCTTGGAAAGCCTGTCTCCAGGTAACCAGTTCATCATCACTACTTACCTACCTTCATTTCTAAATCTGCCCTCTCCTGCATTTGCACCCTCTGGTAGGAGATAGGAACTTCTGGGTCTGATAAGCAGTGACACCTGAGTGAAGGAATGCAGGTAAGATATTAGTGGCCTGGCAAAGGGAAAAGCCAGCAAATCATCCCCATAAGTTGCTGTAATTCTGCAACAAGCTGTGGAACAAGATTTCTGTCACCAGAAAGTCTGTCCTTGTCACTTCTCTGTATCTTCAGCAGCCATGGCACCATGGCAGCTGACACTGAGCAACCTGGGGACATGCACTGAGGTGAATCCAGTATGTGCCCTTATACACATAGAAAACCACACCTTTTCTAGGGACTTCTAGCTGAAAGGATAGATGGCTGATCTTGAGACTAATTTAGAGATGTTAGCCTGATGCTGGATAACTCCTCTGGGGACAGAGAGGCCTAGACTGTTACTCACCTTAGATTCCCTTTTCTGTGTGTACCCTTAGGCTGGAGGAACAGCTGCTATTCAACAGGGAAATGAAATGCCAGTGTTGCCCTGTGACACTGGGAGCCCCTTTACTCCTGTAGTCACTTTTGCTTGTGCAAGGCCATGAGTGGTTTAGAGGTTCTTCCATCTCATTGGCTCCTTTCCCAGATCATGTGTCCATTTTGTGGTTACTTTTCACAGGTTTCTGGCAGCTGTTTCACTGTTTTCACATTTTGTGCTCATATCTGAAAGCCAGACACATGAAGGGTGATGATATTTTCATGCAGCCCCCCTGTACCTGACTGACAGGTGAATTCATACATTCAGCTCAAACTCTATAAATGTCTTGGTAGAGCACATAAGAAGGGAAGCACTGTGTCTGGTTTTCATAAGCAATAGTTCCATCACTTCCAGACAACACTAATAAAATCACTGATATGAAGTGAAAATCCATATGCCTGAGAAAAAATATGTAACTGCTGAGGAAATACTTGTAGCAATACTCTCTCAAATTACAAAAAAAAAAAAGCAATGGCTTGGACACATCCCTGCAGAGAAAACTTGTTCTGCTGCTGCAATTTTTGTAACTTAGGTATGTTGCTCCCATTTTGAGTTTCTTAATGCGCAGGATGTCATCAGCTCTGAATTATAAATCAGATTGTGCTAAAGATGAGGGCTGTGGAAAATGAATTTGTCATTGCTGTTATTTACTGGTCAGTGACTAACAGAGGGTGATGCCATCCTTTGGTCACTTAATACCACTTTAGTTTTCCTTTCTGTATTCTTAAAATTAGAGATTCTTCTCCAGCAAGTAGTACAGTATATTTTATCTGAGCCAGCTATAGTCTCTGTTTATCCTTTATTTCAAATGGCCCTGAGGATAGTTAAATGTTAAACCCATCCCTGAGGATGATGGGATTTTGAGCCATCCGCACTCATGAGGTATAAGGCCTCATTAGTAACGTTTCACTGTTTATTAAACAACAACAACAAAAGCTACTTTTCTGGCTGTGCTAAATTGAGCGACTAGTGCTACATGGTTTTTAAGATTTCTAATGTTTAAATTGGCCTGTACTGTACAAATCTCACTATAAAGCCTTAATTTGCTACCAAGAAATAAAGCAATATATTGATAACTGACAAGCATGCATCATCATTTGCACTCATTGATTAACCTCTGGTGAAAAAGAAAAGATTAAATACTTGGAAAACTTTTCTTGAAAGGTAGGTAGGTGAATGAGCACATCAGCATGTCAGGTAAGTTAATAACTATATTAAAAAAGGAGGGTGGGGTAAGTTATAGATTCTGACTGTGCCTGTTTTGTTAAAATTTGTTTTTTCTTGTGGTTCTTTTTTACCTTGAAACATATCAGTAACTGGAAGTATAAATAAATTTTAAAAACAGCTTATATAAAGCATATGTATAAAAGTGTCAGGAGGGGCCTCTGCATTGGTTTAAAAGCAAGTTAACAAATTTGATGTGAAAAGTAAGATGGAATGACTAAAAAGGTGGAACTGTTACTAGTGCAGTGTGTTGTCTTTTGAATGCTCTAAAACACCCACTCTGGGGGGCACTGGTGGAAAATAAATAAAGGTAATTTTTTTTTCTAATCCAAACATTCTTAAGGATATAGCCTTCCATGGTCTGAGTTGACACACTGAGACTGCTACTATTTAAAGAAAATTAGAATGTAACTTACTGATACAGCATGCCTATTTTGACTGTTTTGGTTTTTTTTTTCCTGTGTCTACTTTCAAAATGACAGGGCTAGAAATGAAACTGAAGTGGTGCATGTAGAGTTGGGTTGGCTGGATAGGTTGCAACATGTGACTGATGTGTGTTGGGAAAGACTATAAATTTTCGGAGCAAAAACATTGTTGGTCCTTGAGCCATAAAATTCAGGCTCAGGCACTCCTGCTCTGCACAAGCATGTGGTGATCTCATCAAAGCAAGCAGCCATGAATCACATCAGTCATGCTGGCATGTTGTTCATGTCTTTGGAACGGCTTGTGTCTTGTAAAGAGAGGCCTCTTAGAAAAGACTCATCTAAACTACCATACAGCCAAAGCTCTCTATCCAGGCATTCATCCTTCTCATACCCTTGACTTCCATAAAAATTGGAGCTTTATTTTATCTGTTAGCAGTGTGAGACTGATGTGAAGTGCAATGTTTTTTGTCTTTTTGAGCTATTCTCTGCTAGGTTCCTCCAAAATGAGAGCCATCTTCTGTGGAAGTCTTGGACACAGAACCCTGATCCAGATCATAGCCTTCAGGAGTGACTTACACAGTTCCTGACAACTTCTAGCCTTTGAACTGGAAAATTACAAAGCTAGTAGAAGACCTAATTTTAGCACTAGGCGTGAAGCAGGTCCAAACTCTCATTAAAAAGAAACATAATGACCATTTGGACTGCAGATTGGCTGCCCCACAGCTGCCAGGGGTGTTTTAGAGGGGAAGAGTTCTCTGTCAGAGCTCATGCACAGCTCCTCTTCCCCCTGAGTTCCCCAGGAAGGTAACTTGCCCTCATTTTTTATAATGTATTTTTGTCAATTCAGCTGTTCGTGCTGAAACTTCCCATGCTGGGCTTTGAAAATGTTAGTTGAAATGGTTCATCTGGTTCTGTAAATAAAGCTGGGAGAAAATGTCATTTTGCTGATGTTAAACTCCTGGTGACCCTTCCTTTGAAAATGCTTCATTGCTCTTCATCTCTTCTAAGGCCTTCCAGTGCAAGTGTGAGCCTTGCCAGGAGGTCAGCTTTGGGACAGGGATGTGTCTTACTGATTCTCCCTGTTCAAATTCACCCAAATTTAGCTACGTTACACATCTCAGAACATCTTCATCTCCACAAGAAGAGGGACCCCCTCGGATCTTTTTGAGCTTGTAGTCTGGCAAGGCTGAGATTTGGCAAAGTTAAGAGGCATTTATCACTCTCTCAGTGTGAAGGAGGAAATGACCTGAATTATATAGAAGCTGCCTGGAAAGTCAGGGCAGGGTTGAAAGATGGAGTTTTGAGAACTGAAGCAAGAAAGAAGGATGAAGGAAATTTCCTGGGCAAAGAAGAACTGGAACTGAGATAGGAAGAGACTGATTTTCAACAAAGAGGCCGGGGTTAAGAGAGGTGGCTTTGACTTGTTGAGCAGGGAGAGCTGTGCTGAAAAAAATTTTTAAGTATCGAAAATGAAGTTTGAGGCAGGAGCAGAAACAAAGACTGAATGTGATGTAAATATAGGACCTTCTCGCAACAAAGGATCTGAGAAAGGCTGACAAAACTGAGGATGTCCCAAAATTGAAACAGCCTTTCAAAAATTAAATAGTAATTTTTGCATTTGGCACATCCAGTATTTAACCTTTTTTATTTTGTTAAGCCAGAAAATCCTTGTGGGCAGAACTTTTTTATCACTCTCACAGTGTGAAGGAGGAAATGACCTGAATTATATAGAAGCTGCCTGGAAAGTCAGGGCAGGGTTGAAAGATGGAGTTTTGAGAACTGAGGCAAGAAAGAAGGATGAAGGAAATTTCCTGGGGGGACTGGAACTCTTTGTGTTTCATCAAGCTAGTTAATCCCTACAGGCAGAACTTTTGCCTTTACCAGCATCAGGATGCCTGAGACAATGTGTCGTGTTCCTGCCTTTCCACCTTTGTGTGAGGTCATCTCCTGAGAAGAAGGTGAGGCAAGTTTGCAACACCATTTCTTCCTTGCAGGCTGTATTCCAGAAACACCAGCAATTCAGCTTTGCTGAAGTGCAGGCGTCAGTGTGGAGCCAAATTCATGTTCTTTTGATGATTGTGAAGCACCTAATGAATAGGTTCGAGTTACTGCCAGGCAGTAGTCATCAGAATTCAGACTTAGCTTAACAAAACTACATCGAACTGAACAGCACTGCTGCATTCTATTAAACAGATACAATCAGTTCTCTCCGTAAAATAGCCAAGTGATGTTTATTTTCATGCCCCCCTGCTGTACACTGTATGCTCCAGAGCAGGTTTTGCCTTTGTTTTTGTCTCCTGTGAAAGCTGGGCAGAAGCATCAGGTCATTTTCCCCTCCTTCTCTGGATGATCATAGCGGTGCCTCTGAGATTTAAACTGAAGTTAGTGGAAAACTTTTCCAAGTAAACTCTGCTAATGCAAATTTAAATATATATATTATGAGTGCAACAATCCAGTTGTCCATAGATACATCAAATGAAGCCCTTAGAAATATAGATGTTACTAAACAGACACCAGAGCGGGAACCAGAGAGACCAGGAGGAGGGATCTTTTCAAAACAATAATTAAAAAAATGCTCACTTTTAGACATGACCCTGATGCTTTTAATGCTGAAGAGAAATTGTAACCACTGTGTTTTTTGGTTTAGAATAGATCCGTTTTCCTTTGTTTTTTAAAGAAACATTGTGTGCTGTAGCCTCAAGCTCACAGAAAATATAGAGATGGAAGAAGTCAGCTTAAAAATTTCACAAAATGCAAAGAGGGATTTATGCCAAAAGGAATTAATAATTTTAACAGTTTCGTGTTGCACTGTCTGTCTTTGATGGCTCCTGAAGTATTTTTTTTTTTATCAACTGAATGGCCATTCTTGAGAATTTTCTGATACTTCTTGAATGTACTTCTTTCGCATTATTACCTCAGCAGACAGACATCAGAGCTTTAGAAAAATTGGATTTCTGGCTATGAGAAACAAGTGTAGTTAATTTACTACTTATAATTTCCTTATCAAGTGTTTTCACATCTTTATCAGGACAGCTGAAAAAATATTTCTATGTATCTATCAATAAAAAATTATATCTTTCCAACACCCAAATTCTTCTCTAGTTGTCTATTCCTGGTCTATTGTACACTCTGAAAATACTTTGAAAAATAGAGGTTATTTCAGCACTTGATTTACACTGTATTTGATTACAGTCATGTATCTCATGTGGTATTAGAGTTGTTGATGTGTCTTTTGTGACAAGACACTGCAGAGTGGCTGCCTGCATTTCACCATGGAAATAGAATTACCTAGCACACATGACAGATATGACACAACAGTTGTCAGAGCTCAGATCTCATGTATGACTGGCTGCTGGGGCCTGAACATACTCATCCACAACAGTGTCAGTACTTTTGGAGGGACTCATTCCTCAACTGCACGAATCATCTTCAGGTTTATTTGGCATCAATTACAGGAGCCAAAATCTAACTAACAGCTGCTTTAGTGAAGATAGTAGAGCTGAGACCTGAGCTGAGGAGAGACTTTTTTGCTCTCTACAGCTACATGAAAGGACACTATAGAAAGGTGGGTGTTGGTCTCTTCTAAGTATGAAGTGATAGGACAAGAAGAGATGGCCTCAAGTTGTGCCAGGGGAGGTTTAGGTTGGATGTTAGGAAGATGTTCTTCACTGAAAAGGTTGTCAAGCACTGGAACAGGCTGCCCAGGTACGTGGTTGAATCACCAATTCTGGCCGTGTTTAAAAGTCATGTAGGTACGGTGCTTAAGGACGTGGTTTAGCAGCAGACATTTAGAGTAGGGTTAATGGTTGGACTCGATGATCTTAAAATCAGCTTAGATCATTCTGTTCCAGGCTGCATGTCAGGTGTTTGTCGGCTTGGGTCACTTTAAATGCCAGATACTGGAGTGTAAAGTCTGCTTGGTATGGTGTGGCTGGGCAAGTTGTCCGTACTGCAGGGACTGTTGGAGTCTTGTCATAAACCAAGGATAGAGAGGGGAGAAAAGGGTTCAAGGGCTCCTTCTAGAAATGTGCACTTTGCAGTAGGGTCTCTCCTGGCATCTGGACAGCCCTGATTTTCTCCAGAGTTTGTGCTGTGAAGGGACTGTTCAGAAGTAGCAAAGGCAGCTGTGATGGGGCAGAGGTGACTGTCATAATAATCTGTGAAGAGATTGCTGGCAATGCAATATAGGCACGTGCGAAGACACTCCAGGCTCTCCAGATCATTTTTGTAAAAAGAGAAGGTGGGTGGGACTTTTTTTTTTTTGGTTGGTTTCTTTATTTTTAAATTAATGGTCTTCTAGAGTTGCTTGGTATTTACCATCTATAGAGCAAACTCACTCAAAAACACTGAGACTGGCTCGTCTTCATGGTGCCTGATTCCTGAACATTGGTTTCCTCTTTTGTAAGGCTTAAATTGATGAAGGTGCAAGAGAGGCAGCCTGAATTTTGTAGTTCATAAGCCTCTGTCAGGTTAAATTTGAGAGCATGATAAAGCTGCCTTCCCTTCTGTCGTGGTTTAGCCCCAGACAGGAGCTGAGGACCACATGGCCGCTCACTCACACACTCCCCTGGGCGAGAGAGGAGAACAGGGAAAGGCAAAACTCATGGGTTGAGATAAAGAGAATTCAATACAACAACATGCGAGAAGAAGCAACAGTAGTAACAATAACAGTAATTAAATAATATATAAAGCAAGCGATACAGAACCCACCGGAGCACCTGAATCTGCACCAACAGCACCCAGCCTGGACACTTCCCCCCCCACACTTATATAGGGCTGGCTGGTTTGGTTGGCTATCCTGGCTGTGGCTCCCTCCCAGCTTCTTAAAATTAACCCTATACTAGATGAATCTAGGATACCTTGCCCTGCCAAAGAAATTTAAAAAAAGCAAAGGAAAATTACACCAAAATGCACAATAAAGTGAACAAAGGAATTCAGGGCTGAAAGCTGCACTGCAAATTGTTATGCATAATCTCTTGCTTAAAAGATCTTTTCTCCCACAGGTGTCCAATAAAGTCCTGTAAAGATGGAGAGTAAGTGCAAAGCTATCATAAAGATTACATATAGTGAGCACATGGAGAAATGTAGCATTGGGAAGAACCAGCATAAATGCTCCCGTGGTTTATCAAATACATGATGGGGGACCTGTCAGGCTGAGATACTGGGGGAACCAGGAAAGGTTCAGGTCTGGCATCACAGTGTGGGCTGGGCTGCCTCATCTGGAAATGAGATAACAAAGGTGGGATATGACAAATATGTTCAAGGTCACTGAATCATGGATGACTTGAAGTGAAAGCAAAGTGAAAAGTGAAATGAAGACTTAAAGCATCATGTGAAGCCAGCAGGTAATAGATTCATAGCAAATAGCTCTGTTTGTCATGTGTTAAAGCCTTGGACTCTTTGCCATGGAGGGTTGTGCATGCTAAATGATCACATCATTTAAGAAAAGACACTGGATAAGTTTGTGGAGGGGAAGTCTGTTCACAGCTATTAAATACAACAGACAACCTCTGGCTTGGGAAAAGCTTGAGGCAAAAAGTGTTGCAGGCTGGCAGGCTATGCTGGGAAAATCTGTTTGCTCTATTCTTGTGTTTTTCTCTAGATATATGGTTTTTGGCTACTGTCAGGCAGAGAGATGGACCTTTTGTCAGCAGTTGTTTTCATTTTTGTCTCAGCCTGATCCAGAGTATGTGCTCACTTCTTGCTTGTGATGCCATTGGTCAAAGCTGAGCAAGGTTCTCCAAATTAAATATTCTTTGACACTCTTCTCTATGCCCTAGAGTGGAAAACCCAATCTTGCTGAGAACTCCCATCCTCATCTGCTGAATCTCATGGGAGTAGGCTGCTGACATTTGGCTGGAGGCTTGGTACCCTGTATATTTGAGTCTTACTGCTGCAAGCTCTGACAAAGGCATCAGAAGAGAGAGCAAGGGGAGGAGAGTATTTTGCATTCTCTCAAACTCCTGCAAGTCAAGAAAGTGCTCACTGAGACACACTGCTTTGTCAGGTCTCTCACTCTTATCTACAGGGAGAATTTGGGGAAATCAAGAAACCTCTTTAATACAGCTATGCTGCATCTTTATGACAACAATTTGCCTGTAGCCTCTGCTAAACCAAAGAAGTTTAAGGATCACTGTTTTCCTTCCTTAATTTTTAAAATGGTCTGCCAGTTGTGACAGTTTTAAGTTCTGTACATGAACAGTTGACATTGGGGATTTGGCAGCATGCAAACAACTGACTGATGCTCGACATCAAAAATCAATCTCCTTTAGATGCCTGGGAGCCAGAACATGCTTAGTGAACACAGACTTGGTACCAACCTTATTGTCTCTCAGTGGCAGTTCATGAGGGGTGTGATTCCCAGACTCGTCTCGAGGAGGCAGAAATCCCATCCAAATCAGCAAAGTCCTTTCTCTGCTTCCTCAAAACCTTTGCCTGTTCCTGGACCTGGGCCCACTCAAATACCCAAACACAGTGAGGAACATAAACTCACAAGGGTCTCAGCTTTCATAATATGACCAAGTTGTTTTGATTTAAGAGTACTTGTCTTGCCAAGATTGGAAAAAAATGTTCTCTTCGCGGCTGGATGTCAAGGTACACCCAGGTTTTCAGAGAAATGCCCCAAACACTCTCATTTAAATGAGCAACTGCACCGAGACTTGAGAGTTGGAGAACTTAACTCTTTCTTTAATATTGTTTTTAGGTAAAACTGGAGAAAAATAGAATAAGTAAGACCATTATCAGCCTAAGATAAAAATAGAGCTAAGAAGATGGGAAATAATGTATTATTCTTATCATTCCCCTCTGAGGCCAACAGCCACATTTGGTTGCTCAAGATGCTGTTTTGTGTGAGGCAGAGAGCAGCAGCAATGCCTGAAAGCAAAGGTGGGAGGGAGCTACGGCACTATGAGCTTGCATGTCTGAAGTCACTCACATTAAACAAAACTAAACAAAAAATATTAGTTTTTAAAAATATGGATACAAAATTACTGTGCTGACATTAGAGTACTGAGACACTTCCTGAAACTATTTGATTTGAAAATTTTCTCTATGGAATTTGCCTACAGTGTTGTGATACTTTGTGTGCTTGAGAGCTTTGCTCAAATTGCCCCATGCACAGTGCTTCATTAATTCTCAAAACACAGGTATGGGACTCCATTAGACACATGCAAGGCTATCAGAGCCAAGCACAGGAGGCTGGCAGGGATGAGGCAGTGCTGAGGAAGACTTGTGCCTTCTTCATTGGTAGAGGGAGGCCAGGCAGATGCCATCAGCCATCTCAAACGCCTTCAGTTGTCCTGACTTAGGCAAACACGCTTCTAAAAGTTATAGGGAAGATGTTTGTGGTTCACGTTAGACAGGCTGTTCACTGGGCCACAAACACACACAAAAATAAACCACAAATGGTTGAGTATGCAGGCAAGTATAGAAATCACCATCATGTGAGGATATTATGATTTTGTAATGCTGACTTCCACAATTTTTGTGCAAATATTTGTTCTCAGAGAAAGGACGGTTTGGGCTTCCTTTTCAAATCCAAAATTGTTTTGATGTTTAAATAAAAAAAAAAAAAAGTTGAGGCTTTTACTACCTAGGCTTTGCTGAAGGTCTCCATACCCCTTGCTGGGATTTGAAGGAAGAAGTCATCTCAAAGTGCAGCAACTGGCTTCATCCCCAGCTGAAGGGGAGGGGATGCTGAGTCACAGTCTAGGAATCACTGAGGAACATCCTAACACCTAAAATATCTGTGGGGATACAGCCCTACTCTGCTTTGTGTTCTGCCAGTTAGTGCACAAGGAACAGCACCTCATCCTGAGCCTGGAGATCATGGGAAGAAACACGGAGCTGTTTGCTCTTTGCCCTTACATTTGGGCTCCTCTCTAGCCCTACACAGGGGATGGCCCATAGCTCAGCAGGCCTTGCCAAGGGCAGTGCAAGGGATGGGGTGTTGAGCCAGACCTGCAGGGCTTGTCTGCCTTCTGCCCCTGAGCCCCAGCACCTAGTGCAGGAGTTTCCTAACTCACTTTCTGGGGAACCTCTGTGTGGTGAGCTCCAGGAGGCCTCAGTGTCCCTTCCTTCTGCTCTTTCCCCCTCCACATACCCCAGGTGTGAGAGGTGAACAGAGGGAGGGAGACTTGAAGACCTGGAGCCCAGCTGAGTTTCTGAAGCAGTGCAGGCTCTAGCTTATATGCAGATATATGCAAACATACCATCTGTTTGCAGTATACCTGTTGCTTTAAGGTGTTTTGCAAGTATTGTCTTGTCCTGGATTTCTTTTCCTGAATTATGTTCTACAAGGTAATCACAATTTGCACAGCTGCCCATTTTTCAGCACTAAATAATTTTCTGTGAAATACTCTGTTCTGTTTGTTTGTTCCCTAGGTATTTTTTCTCCTATTAACTTCCACCTTATCTTCCCTACTTCGGCCGTGACTTTCACACCCTACCTGCTTTGGTTTGGTTTAAAACCAGCATATTCTCTCTCTACCTAGCAGATGCCCTGAAAAACTTTCAGAAATCCTTTTGTTGTTGTTGCTTTTTGGTTTTCCCTTAGACGTCCAAACCGGGAAGATTCTACCATAAAGCATTAGCTGCATCTAAGAGAGAGGAGCTAGAGTCTTGCTTCTCATTATTTCAGACAATTAAATGCTGAAATCTATTCCCAGATGTTTTGAAGTGGGTTATTTTTTGGGGGGTTTTTTGTTGTTGTTTTTTTTTTTTTTCTGGTAGCTTCAACAGTTGATAGATCCTTTGCAAGTAAAGGTGGGTTTGTGTGGAAAATCTGGTGACAGGATGAAATTAACTTTTGTTTTGCATATGAATGTTTTCCTGTCAAACAGTCCTCCTGGAGCACTACCCAAGGTGAAGGACTCAGGAGACAATGATAATAAATGTGCTGAATCACAGTGTTTGTGATACTCACGGAAGGCAATATAAGCTCTCGTTGCTAAGCAACATGCCTATTTAAGTAAAAAGGTAGGGATGCCTTTTCTGTCCTCACAACAGGCAGAAAGATTATCTTGGTTTATTCTTTAAGAAGGAGGTGTTAATGGGTTTGCTCTGCAGAGAACATTTCCCACGGCCCCTTTTTCCTCTTTCCTAATAAGATTAAGTTATCCTAATGAATAAGGTGATCAAATCCTATTTCACTTCAGTAGAAATTACCCTAAACAGAGACTTGTATTGTCATAACAGTGTTAGATTAAAAGCAATGGCTCCTGTAACAGTCCATTCTCATGCTGGGAGGTTTGAACCACTAGGAAAAATCATGGCACCCATGATAAGATACCTTCTATTTAAAATACCAAATGATATATATCAGGTACAAGAAGTATTCTGGTTGCATGGCTCCTGAGTGTTTGTGTCAGTTTTGAAAATTAGATGTTTATTTTTCTTTCATCTTGAAAAGTTAGTCTGTTGGCCTTCTGCTGCCTGTTTCTTGCTGAGAAAGACAGCATCCCTGAGAGAAAGGGAGACTTCTGCCAGAGACCTGGACACAGCAGTCCTTGAGAAGATCCTTGCAGCTTGAAACACCTTTCCTCTGCTGAGGATGTGTTGGCAGACAGTGGTTCATTTGAATTCTTCATTTCATTAAGAAAAAGAGTACATGGCTTTTGTCAGATTCACTCAAGACAAAGTTCAGGTGAGGATCTGGGAGGCTAAGTTCCAAACTGATGAAGAATTTGTGGTTCTGTACCATAAATAATTAAATATTATTTTAGTATCATGCAAAGTTTCACAATTGTGGAGGCCCAGACTTCATTTCTCACCCAGTGTGACAGCAGTATATTCAGAGCAGGCATTTATCTTCGTCATATTTTCTGAGTAGTGACATTAGTTAATGTCACAGCTCTTGATTTTTCTGGAATGCTGTGTGTTTCCTCATAGTCTGACCAGATTCAAAATACAGAGGACTGTCTCATACTGAGACATGTAGTTATTTTTTGGCATACTGTTATTGATAACATCTGTCTCGATATTATAATCTATTTCTCTGCTGCATTGGCAGGCAAGAAATGTGCTTCAGGATCAAAAATATTGCTGGTTTTGTTCTTGCAAAAAAATTGGTTTTAGATGAAGCCATTTAATTCCTTGTGAATTGTGAAATGAGATCAGTTTCACTGATGCAGAACCAAAATATTTTCAAAGCAATTTAGAAACTTTTTCTTTTTTTTTTTTTTAATACTGTGCTTTTCATTTTGGGTTGGATAAAACCTGTTACATTCCTGTCCTTCCAAGTCTGACCTGCCTCCTGACCGACCTGACCAGCCTCCCTCCAAAAAAAAAGTCTCTGTTCACTGTTTGAACAAAACCACTTAAAAAACACTTCAGTGAAATGATAGCAGCTTCCAAATGAAACATTTGGAGTTCATCAGCGTGTATCATTTTACTGAGTTTAGCATGATTCATTTGGATGTATAGCTCTAGTCTGTGAACCCTTTTGAAATTGTTTTCTCTTAGTTCAGGATAAAACAAAATGTGAAACCTGCAGTTTTAGAGGGAAATGGCACTTGCTGATTCGTGTTGGCTCTTTCTGGGAGACATAGCTTGCCGTGCTCAACCACTCAGCATTCCTCTCGTATGGATGGCAAACTACAACATGCACAGAGGGATCCATGAATAGGTCCTGCAGAAAGGTCAACTGCTAATCACAAGCAATGATAGGAAATAGGATCAAGATGCTGTCAGATTTTACAGGTTCCTGCAGAATCAGATCTTTTCATGGAAAAAAAAAAAAAACAAACCAAACAACCAAACCCCAAACCCTCCATATGTACTTGAAAACTCTACTTAACTACTTTTAATATCTCTAATCCCGATCCTGATCCCCTGTTAGGACAAGCAGCGAGCTTCAGGTCCTGCTCTACACTTCCCCACCATCTTAGCTTCTTCTGGAATTTGCTAATACAATCTCCTGGAGTGAAAGAGGAATCACGATCCGATAAAAGTGAGCGAATGAGCAGCTGAGAGCCGGCGAGGCATCAGCGGGGTCGTCTCCGGCCTTGCCTTTCCTTGAGCAAGGGCTCCACCTGCGGGAGAAGGACCCGCAGCCCTGCCGAGCAGCTGTTCCCTTGGAACACGGGGGAAAAAAAGCCTCTGGGTTTCTCCTTCTCCAAACATATAATGAATTATTGTTTTCTCCAAATGCATTGTTTGCAGAACCCACCCATGAAAATTAATTAGAAAGGCCCTAGGGGTTCTGATGACAGCCAGCTGAACATGAGCCAGTGTATGCCCAGGGGCCAAGAAGACACTGGGGTCCTGGCCTGGTCAGGAATAGTGTGGCCAGCAGGAGCAGGACAGGGATCGGGCCCTTGTGCTTGGACCTTGTGAGGCCTCATCTCGAGTACTGAGTTTAGCTCTGGGCCCTTCATTCCAGGACAGACATGGAGGGGCTGGAATGTGTCCAGAGGAGCTGCCAAGCTCCTGAGGGGCTGAGGGAGGAGTCATGGGAGGAGAGCCTGAGGGAGGTAGAGCTCTCTAGCTTGGAGAAAAGGAGACTGAGGGGCGATCTAATTAATGTTATAAATATGTAAAGGGTGAGTGCCAGGAGGATGGAGCCAGACTCTTCTCGGTAGCATCCAATGAGGACAGGAGGCAAGAGGTGCTAAGCTGCAACACAGGAGGTTCCACGTAATACTATAAAAACTTCTTTACAGTGAGGATGACAAAGCCTGGCACAGGCTGCCCAGGGAGGCTGTGGAGTCTCCTTCTCTGGAGATGTTTAAAATCCATCTGGATGAATTCCTGTGTGACTTGGTCTAGGCAGTCCTGCTCAGGCAGCGGAACTGGACCATATCATCTTCTGAGATCCCTTCCAATCCCTAACATATTGTGATCCTGTGATACGTGTTCAAGTAATGAGCAAAGCAAGCCAGGCTCTGCTGAGTGGTGATGCTCATGCGTAAGCATTTCTTTTTATTCTCTGCTGTTATGATAGCTACCTGACATCCCATGATCCTGTGAACTGCATCTCTAGGGATTATGTTGAACCAGTACCAGTACAGGCTATGTTCATGTGTGGGCTCAAACTGGCAATGCTCCTGTAAGCAGCTCTCTCTCTATGAGTGCATGCACACTGCATGTTATTGTTGTTGTGTTTTTGTTTGCTTGCTTGATTTTTGTTGCTGTTTGTGGTGGTGGTTTCTTTCTTTCTTTCTTTCTTTCTTTCTTTCTTTCTTTCTTTCTTTCTTTCTTTCTTTCTTTCTTTCTTTCTT
>WYEA01013162.1:32510-44525 GCA_033558465.1 Alcedo atthis | reverse complement strand
AAGGAAGGAAGGAAGGAAGGAAGGAAGGAAGGAAGGAAGGAAGGAAGGAAGGAAGGAAGGAAGGAAGGAAGGAATCTCGTATCAGTACTTCGAAGCCTCTTCAGAATTAGCTACAACGACAGACTCTCACAGCTCCTTCACAGTTGCTCATTATTCTTATCAACATGGGTTGTTCACTGACAGTAAATCACGACCTTTTTCTGTGAGAAAACTCTCCACTATTCCCCCTTTTTCTTTTTGAACAAGCCATATTTGAGCTATTGCCTTCTGTAGGCCATGTTTAATACAGCTAAAAACTAAACTACATATCAATAACACTATAACAACAATACCTAACAAACGCAAACCTTATATGAAAAGAGCATGCAGCCAGGAAGGGGAGCTCCCGAAAAGATTTTGCAGCCATATGTCAAAGGGACTAACCCCTTGCTGAATTGCTTGGGTATGCTTTGCAAGATAAGCAAGCTTGGCATGAATAGATTGCCCATGATCAGATAGATTCATACAACACATTCCTTCAAAATCTTCACAACCATGCCCTTGAGCTAACAGGAAAAATATCTATAGCAACTCAATTTTGTAATAATGCATGTCTTATGCTATGTTGATCCATTAACAATTCTTGCAAAACTCAAGTGGTTACATTGCCTTTTTTTTTTTTCTGCATCCCAACAAGCTAATTGTGTTACAATATGCAAAGCATCACCGGCTGTTGCATCTGGAACAAATATAGATAAAGATACTCAGGCTTATGGTATAGTGAAAAAACAATCCTTGAGACCAATAATTAAAAGATCCCAACCTTCTGGTAACATCGCTGCTGAGGGCAATAGCAAAGAAACAATGCTTTAAATCCAACACAACAATTACAACAATTACAACAATCTCCCAATACATTGGTATCATTGTCGGTGGTGGTAAACCCACTTACAGTGCGATAGCTCAGATTTCTCCCTCATAGTCAGAGTCTGTAACATGTGGGAGTAGAAACAATTTCTGTAGGACAGTGCTGGATCTCCCCAGGAGCAGCGCACTAGGACCCAGTCCCTGGAGCGTGTCCACGCCGATGTTTCCTCGGGTTGCTGGTGGTGTTGATACCAAGAATCCTGGACTGTGATCGATCCTGTCACCAGTTCCACTGTAAGAAAGAGTCTCTCCTCCCTGTGGGGTGGAGGGCACATTTCTTGATAACTTTTTCGGGGGTTGCTTCATCAATCAGCAAAGGTTCTGGAAATGATGGGAGGTGACAGGCCTGAGGACTCTGCCAGCCTCTGCATTCCTGCTGTCCTGTCGCAGCAGGTGAACGGGCTGCTGGTGTCCAGGTGCTCGAAGAAGAAGCGGCTGTGGGAGGACAGAGAGATGCCGTGGACCAGCCTGCTCAGCACCTTTTGTTTGTTTTAACAGTTCCAAAGCTGATTTAGTGGTGGAGGCTGACATTCCCTTCACAGGGGTATGAGAAGTTCCCAGAAAGAATCACTCGAGCCGAGATTGTTTTGGTTTAGCCCCGGTAGATTTGGTAGGGTTTTGTGCGGCAGTCATAGCTATCTTTTGCTCTGCCTGCATTTCTTTTAAGGTGTTGATAACATCACGCCACACCAGTGCCAAGTACAGGGGCACAATCACCTCCCTGCTCCTGCTGGCCACACTGTTCCTGATACATGTCAGGATGCTGTTGGCCTTCTTGGCTGCTTTGGCACACTGCTGGCACATATTCAGTTGGCTAATATATTCAGAGATCTGAATTCATATTGAGATAATATTCAGTCGGCTCATATTCAGAGATCTCTTCCAAGCCCTACCGTTCTGTGATTCTGTGGCAGTAATCTCACAAGAAGAGATGAGGATATGACTGGCAAAATTACTCCTGCTGTAGGGATTCAGGTTGAGATTTTTTTTTTAAGTAATTTTTTTCTAGTCACTGCTCACTTGTACGTTGAACTAGTTTGGGACCAACATTACTACTTGGGACCAAATCTTACTACATGTGAAAAACACAAATACTTTCAATCTTGGGTGAATTCTGGAACTGAAAAAAAGCCAAACCAACAAAACTGGCAACATTCAGCTTCACTAAAACGATAGCCAAAGTGACGCCGAAAACACATCCCCAGGCCGGCCGCCCTTCTGCCCCTCTGTCGGCGAGCCACGCAGGGGAAGCAGCCGCCCCGGGTAGAGCGATTCCCGCCGGAGCCGGTGGTGCGCTCGGCTCCGGGCGCAGCCGGCGGGGAAGCGCTGCCACCCTGAGGCGGAGCAGCCGCTCCAGCCTGCCCCCAGCCGCGCTGCCGCACCGCCACGTCGTGGCCACCGCCCGCCATGCCGCTGAGCTTTTCTTTAACATTTTCGTTCCATGTTTTTATTGGCTTCTCGGAGCGCGGCACAACCGGGCCCGCTGTCGCCTGCACTGCCTGATGTGCGTGCTCACCGCGCTGGTGGCACCGCGAACAGGCAGCGTAAGCCTGCCTCGTGGACGTCGGGTCGAGCTGCTGCTGCAGCCTCCCCCGCAGCGGTGCGGGGTCCGCCCTGCCTCCTTCTGCCTCCTCCTGCCTCCCAGAGCTTCCTCCTTCACTCGCTTCCACCCAGAAATAAAACCAAAACATGTGTTTTGTTTTGAGATGTGCAGAAAAACTCTTTTCCAGTAGGAAAGCCAGTCCATTGCAGGGGGATGGAAGTGTGCAACAAAGACAAAAAATGCTTTTCATTTCATGGTCACTTTGTTTTGTTTTTGTTATGGTTGCATTTGGATTCCATGTTCTCTCTCCTGAATTCTTCCAAACTCTAGAGGGCTTTTTTTCTCCTGTTTCCTTTTATGCCAGACCATTACATTTTTGACACCGGCTAAACACAACTTTCAGCTTCATTTCCATTGCAAACAATGAACAAAACCAAAAAGCCCTGATCTGGGAGTACTAAACAACACATTCACTTGGAAGCAAGAAATAAAAGCAGTGGAAAGATAAACTACTCCCTCACAGGCCTCGTGGGCAAACGGCAACGGGAGGGGTGTAATTGCCACCCTTTTCCACTGCGAGGTTATTTGCGTGTCTCCAGCTGCCTCTCAGCCCGCCTTTGCCTAGGCTCCTTTTGTCCAGCCTGCTGAGATCCTTTAACTTGCCGCTGATAGTGTTTAGAAGCTGAGTTACGAGTCCTAAAGTAGCTCCCTGCTCAGGCTCCTTGGTTCGAACAGTACAGCTGCTTTTCAGGCGTAGCCCAATGCTGCCGTTGAGCTGGCAGGGGAAGTGGTTTCCTTCTGAAGTGGGAGAGGAGGAGGGTTGAGCGCTCACGCTTCAAAGGGAACATGTTTTTGCACCCCGATAAGCTTAACGGCCCAGTGGAGGTATTAACTAGAAATGCTGGGCTGTCTGAGGAGTTCTTTAGGACTTTTGGTATAAGTTAAAATTAAATATGCCCTTTAGAAAAGCATTTTAGCTGTTTGTGGAGCTGGTCTATGAATGAGAGGGGGAAAGAGTTCATTTGCAGTTGAGAAAAGGAGAAACTGCTGGGCAGGAAGGCTTTAATTAAACAAGGGGAGAGAATCTTCCTGGTTTTCCTCCATCAAAGACAATGGGTGTAACAGCTTTTGTGTTCCTTTTCAGTGATGATGGGGTGCTAGTAGTTCAGCAGGTAGTGTGGCAGGTGTAGCATCTTTAAAATACACATCAGCTGGGCTGGTCTTCAGCCAGGAGTTAATGTAGCATTAAGTCATGATGCAGCCTGCTTTGGGAAGCTGTTCTGCGGTTGTACCTTTGGCTGCCCAGGAGGAATGTCAGTTGACTAACAGTGATCTAGTACTTCACAAGGCCTGGTTTGCTGCTCTAAAAGCAACAAGCCAACCCACCCACCATGATATGTAATGAGCAGTGATGCGGTTTTATCACTGTGAGCTGCATCTAGGAAAGAAGCATGGTACTGTTGTGGTGGAAGCAACCAAAGCTGTTTGGGGATTCTTTGTGGAGTGTAGGGTGTGAACATGTTAATTTTGCTGGCCATCATGGTGCTGAGATAACTGTGTTAAAGCTAGATAACTTCTTGTGTCTTCTACAAAGGTGAACCTGACAGTATTGCTATAAATTGCTAAGAAATGGTATGTTGAAAGAACAATGTCCTTATGAGACTATATGACTTTCACTTCTAGGGAAAGAAAACACCCCAGGAAGTTGGTGATGGAGAAATTCCAAAATTTGATGGGGCAGGTTATGACAAAGACCTGGTGGAAGCTCTTGAAAGGGACATTGTATCAAGGAATCCAAGCATTCATTGGTATGAGGATTTTCTCAAATTCAGGTGTTTTTGCCAGTGTGGACAGGTAGTGCAATTATTCCTTCTTGTAACCCTTAAAGCAGCCATCATAATCTTCTACAGATGAGCAAAACAAGGTCTTCTGTTTGTAACAGTTTATTAATTTGACTACAGTTAAGCTTTTGCTGGTAACTAATATTGTGTGCAGTAGAAAAGTACACTCCAGAGGACTTTAAAGATGAAGCTTAGGTGTTCACGGTGTCCAAAGCAATTTTTAATTTAGCAGCTCTGAATAACTTGAGCTAAAAATTATTTTTTTTCTCTATCTTCCAAAAGTGGATTCAATTTTAGATCATAGGATTATAGGAGTATATGAGACATATACCGGCATGCTGAAAGAGATTGTACAAAGTGAAAAGCTTTTCTAATTTTCTTGTATAAAAATAAATATTATTGTATGGGAATCTTATACAAGTGTCTTCATCTTGCGCAGGGATGACATAGCGGATTTGGAAGAAGCCAAGAAGTTATTAAGAGAAGCTGTCGTTCTTCCAATGTGGATGCCTGATTTTTTCAGAGGGATCAGAAGACCTTGGAAGGTGGGAATTTGTTGTTTTAGCTATTTAGCAAGCTGTAGTTATGATGCTGGAATGTGTGTGGATGCCTGTAGCAGAAGACTGGAACAGCAAATGAGATCAGGCAATTTGTTCATGAAATCCTCTCATAGTGATTCATGTAAAATGCACTGAAAGAAACAGCTGGAAGTGTGTATGAAGGCTTTACAGTAAATATTTTTAGTATTATTTTATTTATTCAGACATATCTTGTTAACATTATAATGCTTTGTACAGAATAATAGAGTCATTAAGGTTGGAATTGACCTTCAAGATCATCAAGTCCAACTGTCTACTTAATATTACCAGGAACACTAAACCATGTTTTGAAGTGCCACATCTAGACATTTTTTTAACACCTCCATGGATGGTGACTCCAGCACCTCCTCAGGCAGTCTGTTCTGATGTCCGACGACTCTCTCAGTAAAAAAATAGTTCCTCATATCCAACCTAAACCTCCCTTGGTGCATCTTAAGCCCATTTCATCTTTCTTCTCTATAGTCACCTGGGAGAAGACACCAACCTCACTATAACCTCCTTTCAGGTAGATATAGAAAGCTATAAGGTCTCCTCTCAGCCTTGTCTTCTTTAGACTAAACAACCTTAGGTTCCTCAGGCACTCCTTGCAAGACATTTTCTCCAGACCCTTTACCAGCTTCATTGCCCTTCTCTGAATTTGCTCCAGCACCTCAATGTCTTTTTTATACTGTGGACCCCAAAACTGGACACAGCACTCAAGCTGCGGCCTCACCAGTGCTGAGTATAGAGGAAAAATTACATCCCTCTCATGCTAGACACACTGGTTTTGACACAAGCCAGGATGCTGTTGGCCTTTTTGGGCATACTCCTGACTCATGGTCAGTTGGCCATCCACCACCACTGGCAGGTCCTTTTCTGCTGTGTGTCAGCTTGTACATGTGAGCAAGGATATAGGGTATATTGTCAGAAGCAGAAATGCTTAATAGACAGTTCTGTTTAGGTTTATGGTGGCTGCTCTTCAAGACTTGATTGAGGAAAGCAGTCCTTGGACTATTTAATTCTGCATGTGGCAACTATATCCCAGTCAGACTGTGGGCTGCAGGCTGGGTGATGCAAGAAAACAAGGAGAGAGAGGCTTCATCCGAGTGATGGTTCAGCTTTGCAGGTAGACTTGGAGCTGTGTATGAGTATAAAGTGGGAGTGGAAGAAATTCAGTGAGTGAATTAACTGCAAGTGTTCTATGCCTGGCTGGTGGACCAGAGGTGAGCCTGATCTGGACCTTCCTTACAGCTAAAAAGGATGGGGAGGGATGAAGTTTCTGAGCATTTCTGTAAACAGAAAGTAAAACTATCCTGCTTTTGTTGCAGAATGGATTTACACTTGTTTTGGGTACAACTAGTCCCTACACAAGGGCTTTCTGGTTACTGAGCATTACTGGGGAAAAGAAACTGTTACAAATCATCTGTTATTCTGAGTCTGCAAGGCACTGAATGCTGTATATGTGAGCAGTTGTGGTTTAATCTGCTGGTTCAGCCACGTGTTGCTAACACTTGCCCAGTTTTTAGTGGTTTGAGCCTCGTACTTCTCTGGCTTATACTTAAGTCTGAACCTCAAAGCTATCCTCCTCCAGCCTAAACCAGTCCTAGATCCTCATTATTCTGCTTATTTACAAAACAAAGCCCTGTAGGAACTGATGAGTGAAGGATTTACAGTTCCTGGGGTTTGTGTCTACATCCAGTAAAGAAGGGAAGTCAAAACGAGTGGGAGCTGGGAGATCGCTGTATGAGGGCTCATCATGGAGGTTGTAGTGAGTTGAAGACAACAGCCTAAACCTAGAGTCAGTCACAAGCCTTTGGGGTTTAGAATGCTTGTGGTCAGTACCAGTGGACTTGAGGTTAACCTTGAGCTTGGACAGAGCATAGATGTGGGTTAAAAGTGTAAAGTGTCTTTTGAACAGCTGTCTCTCTCTTTTTCTTTTGGCATAAAGGAAATTAATCCATACCCTTATAGACTTTGGGAGCCCTGTCTGTCCATTCTTCAAAAACTTTTAAGGCAGTGAAGAGCTATTAGGCCTTTTTTTTTTTTTTTTCACCTGTTAATATGCCTAGAGGAAGGAGTGGCCATCTGTCTTTAAGGCAGTTATCTCAACAGACTGCAGGGGATGTGAAGAGTGCTGCTGGCCTCGTGTCTGAGTGTTGTGGTAGTGGATAAGCAACAGCCTGATCTTTTGTAAAGAGTTACAGTCTCCATCTCATTGGTGAGATTATCTTTTCTCACTGAGCAGTGTTGCCTCTGAAAACTAGGTGGTTGTAGACATGGAAAAAAAATTCTAAGAGTATTTCCTTTCTTCAGCCTGAAATGCAAATTATTTTCTGACAGGTCCATGAGCACTCTTCATTGTTAGCCTTTTCCCTGGTGACTTGTAAAGCTGTAACTCTCCTGAATTTATTTTTCACACAGAACAGCATGTATTTTCCCTACTTTTGACCTCTGACTGTGCTACAAGGATAAGAAGTTTTGAAGGGAAAACTGTTTCTTGCAGTAATCAGTGTAGCAGCAGGCATTTGTTGAGCCTAGGCGTTCAGAACAATAATTCAGGGAATAGGCAGCCAAATCTGGTTTTGGATGTTTAGGCTCTCCTGAGAACAATTCCCAAGACAAACCTCACAGTTTCTGCCTGCATTCAGAAGACAGTGCCTTGTTTGAAGGAGCCAGCTGGCTTTCCTGATTCAACACAGGTGCTGTGTAGCTGCAATCAAGGCTTTCTGAGCCTCCTCAGCCTTGCTCTTCCTTTTTCTCTGAACTGTTTTGTGCCAAAAAGGTCCAGTTGCTTGCCGTGCTTCCCACTGCTCTGCTACTGATTGTTACGAGTTACCCTGCAGTGATTTCATCAAAACACTTACTCCCTGTGGTGCATTTCAGCTTCTTATTGGAATACTTTGAATTAACAGAGCCTTAGAGGAAGAATAAAGAAGTCTTTGTGTTTGTCAAGGATTTTAGCTAGTAAGTGGCAGCCTTTAGTTTGCAGAGAGAAAGAGCAACTTGATCTTATGTGTTTCTGTTTGCAACCATGCACATCTTGTTTTGCTTAGAATTTATTTTTTTTTTTCAACTGATATTTCTCTCATCTTTATCCCCAGAGAGAGAGCTATTTCTCTCATCTTTTTCCCCCCAGCTTCACACCTGGCGTGGCTGCTTTGCACCTGTGCTATACACGTAGAAAATGCCACCAGTATCATGTGCAAGGTGACGCTCACTATAATGACAGGAGGTGCAGAGTAATGGGCTTCCATTTCGGCAGTGAGCAGTACATGTAACTGAAGCCAGAATTTGACCTTCCATGGTAATGGAGGACCAAAGCAGTATCAAAAAAATTACATTAGTCCCTTTTATTACCAGGTCTTGCAGTAAACACACTTTGTCAAACATGGGGGTCAAGTGTGATTTACATTGAGGTGCAGCTTGCATTAAAACATTAAACACATTTGATTCTCAGAGAGCAAAGTAAGTTATCTCTGAATGGCATATCACAGGCTGAGTAATTTTCACCTCATTCTCCAGGGTTGTACTTGCAATGTTATTGTAATGTTGGTATGACTACACATCAACTTAAATCACAATATATGTCTGTATGTTGATGAGGAGAAAAAGGGTCCATTTACTTTTTATACTTGCTGTTCTGGATTTTAAGAAATCTTGGGCAGCCTGAGGAATGATACTGGACTGTTACTGTATGGATGGTGTATGAACATTTCTAACTTAATTTGCTGATGAATGTATGTTGAGCTTGCATTAGCTCAGTGTTAAATGGCAATAAAGGTATTAAGAGTTAATGGAAAATGGAGTACAGAGAGACTATTGCTTTTGAATAGTACAGTTTTGAATAATTGCATTCCTGGTTGATTTGCTTTTACAGATCTCTTCTATGTCATTCTTTGTGCTTTTTGAAGTATTCTTTTTTTTTTGTGAGGAAAAGATGGAATCTAATTTTCTATGTGGCTTGCATTTAACAGTTATTTTATTACTGTGGCATTTTCTGTAAGTTATTAATTGCAAAGAACATTATGATGTGCAGTTCTAATTCTAGCTAATTTGATTACCCTTGCAACAGAGTACAACTTTACTTTAGGAAACTCTTGTTAGCATGTAATGAGATCTTGCAGTTGGGGGGGAATGAAAACCCAAGCTGCTTGAGCACTTCATTTTCACAGTGCTGTGCTTAAAAACACAGTGCCCTATTCTGGTGCTACATAGACATGGAATATTGTCTCTCTCCAGCACTGCTACTGAAAGTGTTGGAAAAACATAAAGTAACTTTTTAGAAATGCTAGCACAAGCGATTAACCAGTCTCAGTGCTACAGTTTTAACATGGGTCCTTAAAGCACCGTGTGTCTGGCTAAAAACCTGCTTGTGTCTGAATGTTGATGGGGAGAAAAAGGGTTCATTTACTTTTTATGCTTGCTGGTGAGCTGCAGAGATGTGTGCTCCTTGCTCCTCTTTCAGACAGACCACAGATGGAAAGACATCCTGATGATACAGACTTGACAGTGTTAGGTTTGCGGTTGGACTTGATTTTAAAGTTGTCAATCTATATGATTCTATGATGCAGATGCCAATCTGGGACCTAACAATTGTAGTTCCATTTATTTTGTAGTTTTCTAGTTTTAAGATTTTCTGGATAATCACTGAGGTTCATATTAGGCTTTGGTGAAACTGAGCATAGTCCACATGAGCCATAGTTGCTAATCTGTAAGTCAGAAATATCAGCACTGCCATCCAACAGTGAGGTGAGGATGGTGTTTCATCCAGGAATTGCTAAAATGCAGTAGTATGGCTATGGAAATACTGAGACAGAGATATTATTAACCAGTATGATAAGCCATTGTATTCAGTGAATGCTCTCATGCATTTACATTTTTTACATTTACAGAAATGTAAAAAAGCCACCCAGATGAATTTATACATATTGTCAGGATTTTTGTGGCAAAATGTTTTTCTGCACAAAAGGCTCTACTGAGGGGACACAACTTTCTGCAAAAAGTATTTTGCTTTCTGTGGAGCTTTCTTTGTGAAGGGGCCTTTGTTAAAAAATAAGACTTTTCTGTCTTCATCCATGTGGCACCTCATGAGTTGGGAAAGGCCTAAGTTAAAGTCCAGGCTCTGTCTGATTCAGAACAAGGCTGTAAATCTGTCGTCCGCTTCCCAGGTGATAGTTGCAGCAACAGTTACTCCCTTGGATTGGTAAGGAATCACAGAACACTTTCACAATGTTCTCAAAAGCAGAATTCTTATCTTTGTTTTCCATGGCTGATGATGATGTTACTAACAATTTAAATACAGATCTTGGATCGTATTGAGATGTGGTGTAGAGTACTAGTTGCAAACTTTCATTCTTTGTGGTTCATCACCTCTGTTTTCACCTTTCAGGGTGTGCTGATGGTTGGTCCTCCTGGCACTGGCAAAACAATGCTAGCGAAAGCTGTTGCCACAGAATGTGGAACAACATTCTTCAATGTGTCTTCCTCTACCTTGACATCTAAATACAGGGGCGAGTCTGAGAAGCTGGTCCGCCTCTTGTTTGAAATGGTACGTCCTTGATGATGTGATCTGAGGATCACTAAGGTGAGAAAGGACATGGTTTCCTGACACTCCAGTAACATGTTGGAAGCACAGAGTTCATTGAGCTGACACCTGCTCAGTTAGAAAAAAAATAATCTATGTGTTTCCATCATTTTCTGGTACATTGTTAAGGATTAAGGATTCCTCCTTATGATTCATCACCCATGTTTGGGATAGCATTTTCCAGACTAAACATAGAGTTGTGACCTTGACAGAAATTCAGTTCTTATTGGTTATGGGATAATAAGCACATAGGAAGTAGAGCTGAAATTGGAAGGGATTTGGAATTGTTTTTCTGTAAGTAATACATGTTTTAGTTCTGTTTCTGTTCTGAATGATGGACACTGGCCTAACTCTATGAAGTTGTGGGTACAGTCTGTCATGCAGGGTATGTGATGGGTATGCCCATGCGGACTTACACTGAAGAGTCATTCACCCCTTTGGGATCCTCACTGCACTTTTACAAAACTCTCACTTAAATCCTATCTCTGTTGAGATAGGCTGAGCTCCCTCTGTACCCTGCACTTACCCTTCACCAGCAAAAAAATGTGGACATGAAAACTGCCTGTATTTTGACTGTTCCTTTTCCCCTTTGCAAGACCAGTTGCTGGGGAAAACCAATTAACACTGACAGATTCCCACTCAAGGAGTACAATTTGCAGTCTATAAACTTCAGCATATGCCAGACAATTTGTAAATCAAGATCTTAAATTACTTTCTTGTGACAGGCAGCAAAGATATGTATGTAGTATGTCTAGGTGGGACTTGGGTGGCCTGTGTTTGCTGCTGCAACTTTAACAGTAGTGTTTCCATTTGAATCAAGGCGAGGTTTTATGCTCCAACAACCATCTTCATTGATGAGATAGATTCTATGTGCAGCCGTAGAGGCACGTCGGATGAGCACGAGGCGAGTCGCAGAGTCAAATCGGAGCTGCTCGTGCAAATGGATGGTAACTAGTGATTAGATCTGGTTTTGGGGGTGGGGCAATGTAAGAACTTGAACAATTTGCAAAACTTGGCTTTAGGGATAGGGGAAAAATAAGGCAGAATTTGACAGAAGTGTATTTTTCAATTTTTTCAAAAGCCAGATAACTGAAAAAGGTGTTTTGCTTTATCTTTTTTTCTATAATGGCCATTTTGATGGTAAATTGAAAATTCATATGTAAGACTCAGAGACTATGGGAGAAGCAGATATTTGAGATTTGTGCAGTGTGATGCAGGTCTTTAAATTTGATGTCATTTAAACAAATTTTTCCTCTTTGCTAGAGTCTCCAGCTCAGACACCCCACTGTGGGATCAGATTTTGCTATAGCAAATAGTACATGGCAGTTAATGGTACTCTTCTAATCAGATTTAGTACCTCTTCTGTGCAAGTCCCCATAAGCAGCGTGATCATGTGAGGAATATTGTTGCCGGAGGGGGGTTCCCACGTGGCTGCCCGGACATCGGATACTCACTCCTGTGCACAGAGAAAGCAGCCCTCTCACTGCCTATCTGTGTTTTTCCTTTCTGTTTGAGGGATTGATGAAAATATTATCTGTGCTCCTGAACTTTCTACCAATCTCC
>WYEA01013162.1:16204-28351 GCA_033558465.1 Alcedo atthis | reverse complement strand
TCCTAGTGTCTAGTCTAAACCTACCTTGTTTAAGCTTGAAGCCATTCCCTCTAGTTCTGTCACTAATTACCTGAGAATAGAGACCAGCACCAATCTTCCCACAATGTCCCTTCAGGTAGTTGTAGAGAGTGATGAGGTCTCCCCTCAGCCTCCTCTTCCTCAAACTAAACAGACAAAATTCCTTCAAACGATCCTCATATGATCTATTCTCCAGTCCCTTGACTAGCTTTGTTGCCCTCCTCTGCACCCACTCCAGCACCTCGATATTTTTCTTGTGCTGAGGTGCCCAGAACTGAACACAGTACTCGAGGTGAGGCCTCACCAGTGCTGAGTACAAGGGGACAATCACCTCCCTACTTCTGCTGGTTACGCTATTTCTAATACAGGCCAGGATGCTGTTGGCCTTCTTTGCCACCTGTGCACACTGCTGGCTCATATTCATTCGCTTGTCTATCAGAAACCCCAGATCCCTCTCCTCGAGACAGCTCTCCAACCACTCATCCCCAAGCCTGTAGCGTTGCATGGGGTTGTTGCAGCCCAAGTGCAGGACTTTCACAGAGTATTTCTTTGGGGTTCTATATGTTTTATGTTTGAACAGCCCCCAGTGCAGCACAATCAGGTTTCAAAGGTGATATAGACAGTTTATAGCATTAGTATTGAGTTTATTTACATCCTATTCCCATAATTTGTTCAATTTGGTTTATTTTTTTTTGAAAAACACGTTTTTTCTGGTGGAGGATAGATGGTTGAAAAAACTTGTCAGAAGTAAGTCTGTGTCCCCTAAAATGTTAGGATCCCTGCCAGGAGAAACTGATCCTTTAAGAACATGTCTTGGGTTATTTTTTTTCTTCCCCTGCTGCTTTGCTGAAATTGTTGAAATGACACCATGGTTTTGAAAACTTGGTGTGTGTCACACAGTGCAATAGTTAAATTACCTGTTCTCCCTGATGCCTCTGTTATCCCTTGCTGGGAAAAACCTAGAGAAAGAAAAATCATAATTTCAGGCTGCACATGAGCTGTGGTGTGAGAAATGAGCAGTGTTCTCCATGCCAGTGAGCCATGCTGTCAGTATCTGAGCTGGGGAGGAGCCAAGAAGCAGGTGGAAAGTGAGGAGCCATAGGCACCAGTGTCCTCAGCCCCACAGGGCCACAGGCCACTAGTGTCTAGTGCTCCTGCTCTGCCCTTTATGGGTTCAGGTACTGTATGTGAGCAGGTCATAGATCTGGGCTGCAGTCCAAACACTGCCTGACTGTCCTTTCAGTCTATGAGATGGGGAGAAAGTTGAAATATAAGAGGATGGTGGTCCAAAATCTACACTACTTTAAAAAAATCCCATATCTTTGAGTGCAGTTCCTTTCCCACTATGCTCTTTCCTGCACTGAAGTTGTAAAATTTAATCTCCACAAGTGATTGTAAAAAATTTTCAATTTTATAGTTTTAATTATATCTATGTGCATTCACCATATGCTTAAGTGGGTTTTGTTGTCAGTACATTCTTTAAATTGAATTGATGCAGTGATCTGGGAACATGGAAGCTAAGAAAAAGGTGAACTGCATCTTCTATGGTAAACAAATGCTCTCTTAAGTATTCCTGACAGTGGTTTCTACCAAGAGAATACAATCAAAATTCATAGGCTTACTATGAAGTAAGGCTGCTAGCAATTAGCTCCTGTGCTTTGTTCTGTATTTCCAGGGATGCCTCTTTAATGGCAATGAGACGACGTATTAACGGCTTAACTCCAGAAGAGATTCGTGCACTTTCTAAAGAGGAGCTTCAGATGCCGGTTACCAAGGGGGACTTTGAGCTGGCTCTGAAGAAAATCTCCAAATCTGTTTCAGCTGCAGACCTAGAGAAGTATGAAAAATGGATGGCGGAGTTTGGATCTGCTTAATCTCAATGACAGCTCCTTCACTAGAGTTTTATGGTTTTTGTTGTTTTCACTTACAAAATGAGTTAGAAATCTGTTTAAAGGTTTAAAAAAAGGTCTGCCTCTGCTCTCATCTCACCCCCTTCTGGTGACAAGGTCTTTTAAACTCCATTTGCCTTTAAAGGGAATGAACATAATAAAGAGCTGGTATTGTAAATGATACTTTATCTCTGAAACTGTAAAATAAGAGATATGGGAATGGAAAAAATGTACCTTTGAGGAGAATTTTTTTATTTTTCCAGTGAAGAGCAGTGTTACTTAACCTCCTCATAGTCATATTTTATGACTGGAATCAACAAATGAGCTGGGGGATGTGACTCCAGTGTTGCTAACAAGGGCTCGCTGTATCCCCTGTTCTTAAGTGCTACATTTCTGTTCATCTGATGACTGCCTCCCTTGAAGGTGGCATGGAAGTTACTATTCTCTCTCTACTCGGATATTCAGAGCAAAGCCTGTGGATTAGTTGGCATTACAGAGAGGAAATGAGGATCCGTTTTCCATCAAGATGTGGGCTTGTCTCTCCTCTCATGTACTCCCATTTGGAACTGATGTCGCTTCAGACTGAATTGTTGTTACCTGTGATGACTGCTGATGGAAATGAGAGGAAAAGAAAATGGCCTTGATTGCTCTCCATCTGATTTGTGCTTGACCTCTAGACACAGTTTGTACCAGTAGAGATTTTTGAAGTTTGACCAGTAAGCACTTTGACTTAAATTGCATTTTGCACTTCTATGCTTATGTATCATCCTATACTTTCCCTGTGCTGTCTAGATATTATTGTTATTTAACTACCAAGAATTTAATACAGTAAAGACACTAAGATAAAGGCTGTCTTTAAAGCACAAGGCTGTGATTAAAACACATGGCAGCAGACTTCCACTTCTGATGAGACATCAACTGTTCCCTCTCTTTACCAGGCAATGGCATTTGCATCTGTTTATGTTGTAGAACTGTTCATGTTTGATTTTTTTTTTAATGATAATTTCTTAAAAATATATAAATATTATTGATTTAGGGGAAAATAACCTGTGTGATCTCATTTATGTTCTTACGGCTTTCTTCCTTTCCTACATACAGGGAAGGGAAGGGTTGGGTTATAAACTCTAACATGACAAACCTATCTATAGACTGTAACTGTAATGCTGACTATGAGCTTTTCACAGACTCAGGCAGTGAGTCTGACATACAAAGGTTTGCAGTGGTAGGAATAAGAAGGAGAGGTCAAATTTACAGAGAAATATGCAAACTCTCAATTTTTTGGTGTTTTTGTTATTTAGACTTAAAGTATGTTAGTGGATATGAGTTTACCATGTGCTTCAGTAGGTATTCTGCCATTTGGGTCTCTGCTGAGACTCCCAGTGGCATAGCTACATGTGGCAACCTGAAGTAGGAAACAGAAAACACCTCCTCTTTAATTGGAATATGTCCTTATTTGCTTCTTATTTTCTAGTTATTGGAGATTCCCAATAAGGTCAGTAATACAGCACAATCATCTCTTGGGCCATGACGTGAACCACTAAAGGCAAATGCTGTACAAGTTGTTTGCTGTTCAAGAGCAAGGACCATCAGGGTATGTTCTGCAGCATCTATCTGATTATGTGAGTGACTTTTGAAGCTGTTTTACTATTGCTGCTTTGTCTGTCAGTGTTCTTTCTTTGTATGGGAAGACCATGTCTGAGACTGATCCTGCTAATATAAAGGACTGACCCAATTTGCTTGGAGAAACACCACAGAGACTGTCAATCTTGCATTTTACACGTAACTCAGTCAGGGCTTCAGAAGCACGTATCCATGTGACACTTGAGAAGAAATATCTGCTGGGGCCCTGAGAGTGGTTGAGACACAACTGCTGTTTCTATCTTTCCAAGGAATCACTGCTGCCTAGCTTTAGGCCCTGTCACACTTCTGGACAGGGAGGTTGGTGCAGACAGAACACCAGCATCACCTTCGTCACCTGTAGGGAGAGTAGATGCTTCTTTCCTGACCAGTTTGCATTAACTCCACAGTAGATCACTTGGGGATCACAATACCTGTGACTGTCATACTAGAAGGAACATTTCGCTCTGTACTGGAAGAAGAATGAGAAGAAGCTGTGTTGACTCTTTACACGGGGCTAGTCTGTTCCTCCCAGGGAGTAACTGGACTTGATAGAGATAAAGCTTTGGAAACATTGCTTCAGTCTGTCATTTCTTCCTTGGGAAAGCTGCGGGCTTCAGCCATTACTTTTTATTTGTTTGTTTTGCTGCAGTAGAAATTAGTAAAGTTACGTGAATCTTTTGTGGCTAATACCAGATTAGTACTTGTGCACTCACCTAGATGGGCTTGGAGACTGGATTATTGATTTAAGAAGCGAGCCAGCAGCAGGGTGCAGCAAGAAGCAACCAGGGAAAGAAGGCCTGTACAGTAGTGGCAGCTGCTAAAGATGAGCTTATGGCTCAGAATAAATCCAGTTTGTGTCCCAGTGGTGGAAACACTTGCCTAGGGATGTTGAATTTCTCAATGTACAAGGGTATCATCTCCTGTTGCCACAGTTTGTTTAATCTGTGTCTTTACACATATGGATTTACACATAGACACACACACGTGTGTGTGTGTGTGTGTGTGTATCTACGCACACCACATGGTGTTTCAAGAGTTTGTACCTAAATTACATAAAATACATGCTTGCTTTTTTTTTTTTTATGTTTCAAAGCTGTGTTTACGTGACTCTTTCTAAACATCTGTGAAGGCCTTCTTGGGTGGCACAGTTCATTTTTGTACAATAAGCAATCTGGTTGTATGAAGTAATAAATATACATGTAGAGTCTGTCTCACTTGGGCTGGGCTGTGAATGCTTTGCTGGTAACTGTTTCCAAAGGCTGCCATACAATGCAGATCTTTTCAGCATGTCACAGTGGTGGTGGACTCACCAAAGTCCTGGACAGAGAGCAGTTAAAGCAGAGTCTGGCTTTTTTTTTGGATAACACTGTCAGCACTGCTTTCCCCCTTAAATTGGCCTTTCATTGCCACGAGCTATAAAACGGACAATGCTACAATGCCCAGCACATGGAAGGAGGGTGGGGGGAGAGGAGAGCAGAGACCCCGGCAGATGTTCAGTGTTAGCACCTGATTCAGACCTCACAGAGCTGAGCTGGCTTTTTTTATTACTCGCCCCTGGGCTGGAAGTATAACCAGTCTCCAGAGAAACTATATCATCAGTTGCCTGCTCACCAGAAGATTTTTCAAGAGCAAAACTTATGTTGGGAAAGAGCTTTCAAACTTAGAAAACACCCCCAAGTCTCCTGGGATTGAGTTGATTATTTGAATTTTCTCACCAACTTCCTTATGAAAAAATGTGTAGTGTCCAGCGTTTCATAATGCCTCTGACATGAAAGAGCAAGCATGGGAAATTGCTGATCAAGGGATTTCAGGAGAGGTCAAATCTTTGTATAGAAAGTTCAGCTCACCCAAGTTTTAAAGAGACTGAAATAGCAAAGGGGCACTGACTTGTTCTGATCATGGTAAAGATGAAAGCTTGTGTGCTATAAAGAAGTCCTCCATCATGTGAGCAAAGCCTTAGCTGTACAATCCAGACAGGAGGAGGTGGAAGCAGAAGAAGAAATTGAGATTTAAAAAAAAAAAAGAGTAATTGTTTGTTTTAACAAGCCACCCTGAATCAGACTGTGGGCTGAGAATTTTTTTCAGATCTGTAGTGACAGATAATTACATGATGACAGTGCAGGTGACATTGTGCTGCTGGGGAGCAAGCAAGGAGCCTGGGAGTGCCTGAGCAAAGTGCTGGTGTAAAGTGGGTTCCAGCACTACAGCAGTGGCTGAGGCCCAGTGGCTCTGTATGAGCTGCTCACCAAGCACCGCTGTAGGTGCAGACTGCAGCCAAGCCGGGCAGGAGCAGTCTCAGCAGCCCTCTGATGGAATAAAGCAGACTATGTAAAGGCACCCGTGCTAGTGGTAGCAAAGGCAGGGAGAAGCTGCAGTGCAGGCAAAGTGGCACGTTGCCTGCACTTTTTCCCTGCTCATGTTATGCGCTTCCTGAGAGTGCCAGGCAAAAGCTTGGCTGTGGCTGTGGATGCCTCATCACCTGTGTTTCAGAGCCCAACTTCCACATGAACCTTAGCTAATGGACCTGCAACAGCACATGATGTTCCCACCTCCCACAGCACAGGGCATTTGACCCTCTCTGCTTTTTAAGCCATCCTGATTTTGACCCACTTATTGCAGACACAGATGTTCAGTACCTATATAGAGGAGCTCCTTTTGTGCAATACAAAGCTATCTTTGATCAGCTAAAGCGACATCCATGCCTCTACACTCCTGCACCTAGGTGTCTTGGAAAGATCCAGGCAGTTTACCTCTTCTTTAGAAGGCCCTAACTAGCATTAAAAGCATATGGGATGAGATGTCATGGCTAACCTGGTTGCCCAGTGCAAGAATACTTACCTCAACAGCCAAGGAAATGCCACAAGGAAACTTCTATCTTTGTTCTGAGGAAACAAAGTATGGGGATGTTCCCATTCTGCATGAGCAGAGCTAGGGTTGTATTATTTCCAAGCTCTGTTTTCTGGCTTTTGTGTATTTGTGGCTTCTTTGTTGAAGTAGGAAGATTTTATTTGGAGTTCGGGGAAAGCCATGGGTTTTTTTGTTCAGTGTCTGGGTTAGGGTTTTGGGTATCCCATGATCTGGTTGGTACATGAAGCTACTGAACCCATTCCCTGCATGCTTACTTTTGAAGGAAACATAATGCATCCCACTTTGCTGTCTTACTGTACAGTAAGCAGTGTAGCTTTGTGCAGAGTCACTTTAATACTATATTCCAAATATTAGTTTGGCAAAGAGATAAATTCTTACTACCAAAAGTACCAGTATTACTCCCATTCATGAGCAGTCCCTCACATAAGTTGTTAACTGATGTAAAAGAAAGTGTCTTGGAAGTAAAAGACTTTTTTGACTTGACTTTGGAGAGCAAGAATGGTAGAAAATTACTTTCCTAGAGGAAGATGCCGGAATACTCAAGATGTTGAGAGCTGAATTTTCTTTTTGTGGCTTTACTTTTTGTCTAGCAGTTACACTGCTGGATTATGCTTTCTGGTTCCAATTTGTTTTGAAATAATTACCATTGTTTATCCATCTCTCAGACAGCCTTTGCAGATGAATTGGTTCCAGAGAGTCCTCTTTTATTTAGTGGTTGGTGTTCTTGCACAGCATGTTATGTGACATCTAATTGAACAGGATGATGGCATGAGATCTTCCTTGTGAAGTAAAGGTCACCTGAACGGTGAAAGTGAGAGGAACTGCACTGAATACCAATTGGGCTGGTGGTAGCAGAAACCATAGCAACGCTGCACAAGGTTTGTAAATATAACTGAGAAGAAAAAGGGAATAACCTTAAGGGGCTGCTGACAGTGCTGTGATATACATGTTGATAAAAAGGTGGTATTTTCATCTTTGCCAATAAGGAGAACATGTATAAGAGGGTGGAAGTGGCTCAGTGAACAAAGAAAGCCAACTGCATGCACGGCTGACAGGTTTTGTTACCCCACTTTACTGCTTTAAAATATGCCAGTCTTAAGGGTTGATTTATTACAGCCACTAGAAAAATTGCCTTTTAGGTAATCAAATTTTACTTCATAATAGCTTGTTTCCCATCTTGAAATGTCTTCAAACCTTGGGATGTGCTGGGTCTGGCATGTTTTTGTAGGGGTAGAAGAATAAGGAGATATTAATAGTGATATGTTTCTATAGGGTCCTGGGGCTTTGATATATGGAGTACTGTTTGGGTGCAGAAAAAGAGATGATGCTAATGGTTGTGGGGAGTTGGGGTGGTAGAAGGATGAGGAGAGAGGTGGAAGTGAAGTCACTTGCCCAAGGTCCTGGGATCAGAGGAGGAGACAAAACTGTCTGATTCCCAGTTCCTGATTCTAAAGCATGCAATAGTGTTTCTCAGTTGCTTTTGATTTGCAGCCCCCTAACATTTTTTTCTGTTGAGGCCTGTACTGTATTGTGATCCCTGTATTGTGAATTAAACACAGCATGTTTGGTTTTCTTAAATACCTTCTACAGACCCTTAACAAATAGCCTGTGGTGCTCCTAGGGGCTGCAGATGATAGTTTGAAAAGCACTGGCCCATGTCATCCCCAGCTTGCCTGATTTTCTTATGGTGGGGAGTCTATAATGGATGCTGTTCATTTTCTTCTTGTTAGTTTGCTCAGAAAAATGAAGCTCACTGGAGGTGAGGTGCTTCTGGGGAGTTTATTTACAGTGTGCTTTTCTCAAACTATAAATGCGGATTAGCATTTATCAGCATATGGCACAGCTATTTAAAATAGATATTTGGCTTTCCTTAATTTATGCTTGTGTAGAAAGGTCCCTGAGTATGAATAGCTATCCCTCTGTTGTATCTAATTAGACATTTCTACAGTGGTGCTGGGGGACTGGGCTCCTTCTCCCTCACCCAAGAGCTGATTCATATGCTTCTCCTCTGTGTGATGGATCTCTGTGCCTCATCTCAGGGGGAGCATGGCAGGTAGACATCTGGCTGCTCTGCTGGTAGGGGCTGCCAGCAGCACACAAGTGACACTCCAGCGCAGACTCCCTCTCTAGATCCTGGGAATTTAGATTTATTTAAACTGGGAACCTGCTCAGCTTAAGCAAATGCTTGTCACCCTGTCCACACTCATCTTCTTCACCCACCAAGGCGTCTGTGCTTTTGCAAGACCCAACCCCAAGTGAAGTGTGTGAGGGCAAATGGCTTCAGCTGGGGACATGCTTGAGAAGGAGGTCAGGCAGCGGTGAGGTAGGACACCATGATGGGCTCCACTCCTGTGTGTCCACCTAGTCTGGGCAAGGGAACTCAATTGTGAGGAGAGAGAAGAGCACTCCCCCAGGTATGCAGTACAGATGTGGATGGGACAAGAGCAGGAAATTGCTTACACCAAAAGTACAAATGAAAAATGAAGCAATTTGAAGATGGAGTGGATCTTTCCACAGCCAGTGACCCAGGAGGCCTTTTCCAGCTCTGTGGCATATCCAGATGTTTTGTGTTCTCACAGATGATTTGGAAACTTTCTACTAGCTTCCAGTCTAAATAAATTCACTCTTGATTTGTATCAATCTGATCTTGTGCTAATGACCTTTTCTATCAAATAATTCTTAATCCCTGATAGTTATCCTACATCCATGATTGTATTTAGAGAATCATCATATAAAGAAATACCTTGCCGTTTTTTAAGTCTATCTATAAAAGCTCCTTTGGTCTCTTTTACTAAGACAGATCCTCTTCAGCAACTTTTATCTCCACCTGAGCCTGTTTGGTTTTTTAACACAGATCGTCAGAAGTATATATGATAGGTCCTTAAGCCACACACAGCAAGCTATGCACTAAGGCAAGGAAAAATAAGAAACCACCCTCATGGTATGTTGCCATAATCAAGCAAATAAACCAAGTGTTTGGTTATATAACCCACAGGAGGGCAGAAAGCTTAATTATATTGTTGTTGCACAGCAACTAGGGCTCATTAGATAACTGAGATAGTGGAAGAGAAGGAATATGCAGGAGCTCTCCAGCAGTGGCAAGAGAAACTATTTGGGTATTCTGTTAACAGGGCAAGCAAGGATGCAGCAAGGTGTGCCCACAAGGTTTGAGACCACAGTGTTTCCAGGGATGTTCGTATGCTGCCCAGACAAAGAGGAAGGAGAGATTTGGAATCAGCTAACAAGTTCCAGAGGTAGCATGCCCACCAGCAACCAGGAATAAGTGTGAGTGTGGAGTGACAGGATGAGTCATATCTATCTTCTGCCAGTCTCCTTGTCTCTGCTTTTCTCTTGTGTATGCACAGAGCTCAGCCAGGACTGGGTTATCCTGGTGCTCCTACTCACCTCCCCACTACCACAAATACCCAGTCACTCTGTGCAGAACCCTGCTGGCATATGGCACTCCAGGATATGCTTCTTCCTCTCAAGCTGTCCAGAAGCAAAACTAAACTGCAGCCTCCCAAAAGAAGCCATTAAGCATTTGGCACCAGAAACCCTATTACGTGAAAAATGAACCCACTTAAGATTGAGTCTGTTCAGCAGATTCCCTTCAGATTTGATGGTGGTTGTTACAGCCAAGGTGGGAATAAAACTTGCACTGCTTCTCCTTGGAAATGGGGACTGATTTGTGTTTTTATGGTTGTGTTGCTCTGCTAGGTGTGTGGTGTGCTGGCAGACCACAGCAGCTGCCTGTAGACATCCTTGGGTTTGCTGCAGAGACTCTAGGAACCCCAGGAACATGAAGATTTCCTCTCCCATTAGAGACCCAGCAACTCTGCTTCTTAAAGATGGCAGAGCAGTTTCAAGAAGACTAAAAGACTCTGACACACTTAGGAAAAAAATACCTGGCCAGATTTGGAGAATGATGGGAAAAAGTTTGTGTCTGAATACATGTGACAGCCCACCACACAGCTTCCCATAGAATCATAGAATGTTTAGGGCTGGAAAGGTCCTCCAAAGGTCATCTAGTCCAGCCCCCCTGCAGTGAGCAGGGACACCCTTAACTAGATAAGGCTGCTCAGAGCCTTGTCCAACCTCACTTTGAATATCTCCAGAGATGGTGCCCCAACCATAGGCCCCTGGGAAGCCTATTCCACTGATCCACCACCCTCAAGTTAAAGTAGTTCTTCCTGATATCCAGTTTAAAACTACTGTTCTCTAATTTAAACCCATTACCCCTTGTCCTTTCACTAGAGGCCCTTGTAAACAGCTCCTCTCCAGCCTTTCTATAGTCCCCCTTCAGGTACTGGAAGGTGGCTATAAGATAGCCCCGGAGCTTTCTCTTCTCCAGGCTAAACAACCCCAGCTCCTTCAGCCTGTCCTCATAGCAGAGGTGTTTCAGCCCCCTGATTATCTTTGTTTCCCTCCTCTGGACCTGCTCCATCAGGTCCATGTCTTTCCTGTGTTGAGGGCTCCATAACTGGATGAAATACTCCAGGAGAATCTTACTTGTTTGAGATGGTGTTGAATACAATTGGGGAAGGACTGTGGGACAGAATGAGATAGAGATTGGTGGTAGGAGTTCCTGCTGCTGGAACTAGTCCTGGGATCATGATGCAACTTCCCAAGATAGGATCCATGGCTGCTTTAGATGGCAGAGTTTGGAGCTCCTCTCCTCCAGCTGCAGATCTTTTTGTCTGAAGAGATAACCCAGGTTACCTGTAGAGTGGGTGGAGAGAAATGGGCAATCTTTGGATGAGACTTCTCTGATGCATGTGAGATGACTTCTCCAGGATTAGATGAGCAGCATTTACAGAGTGTCATTTATTAGACAGGGAGTCATGGAGAAGCAGTTAAGATTATGAATTTTGAGTGGGAAGAACCTCTCTGTGTTGGTCTGTATCTCCTCAGTGCTTCTTTCCTTCACTGTCCCATGAACATTATAGCTGTGGGTACTGGTACTAATTAGGCAGGTTGGGCCAGGAGGCAGCAGGGAGGATTCTGCTTTAGGAGGGGAAAGGAAGGTTTGAGAAGTTTGTTGGCTACCAGGGTCCTAAAGAAGGCTGAACAGCCAGAGTTCAGACTGGTGTCCAGATGCTTCCTCTCATAATTTCTGCAGTATCTTTCACTCAGGCCACAGTATCCCCTAGATGACAAAACAGAGCCATCTTTCCCCCATACCCAACAACTGTCAGTGGATCTGTGCAGATTTACTGGACAGTGGGAAGGGTGAAGTACAGCTGGTTTTCTTTGTGCCTCTGAGCTATACCTAAACGTGTAACATGGGCATGATCCATCCAGCGTCAGCAAGCAGCTTTCTAATGATACCCTTGCAATACAATGACCAGGCTGGGAGAGGTGGTAAGAGCTGGACACTGCTCATGTCTCCTCTTTCCTTAACAAAACTTAGTAACAAATCTGACCCTTGGGAGAGGAGCACAAGTGAGAAGGGGGTGTTGGAAAGAGGTGTTTCTTTGCACTATGCTTTATTTTATAAGTCTCTCCTGCATGGTTTCTTCTGGTTGCTTCTGGGGCTGGGAAGCATTTTTTTCCGTCTTTGATATACAATTTTTGTCTCCTTCCTCTCAAGCTCTGTAGTTCTGTCTGGATATAGACAGGCTGCACTTGTGCTCTGACCAGCATAAAAAATCATTTGGGTTCTCATGCCTTATGTCAAAGGGACCTCTGCAGGTTATCTAGTCCTACTCCCCTGCTGAGAGCAGGGACATCTGCAACTAGAACAGGTTGCTCA
>WYEA01013162.1:0-11742 GCA_033558465.1 Alcedo atthis | reverse complement strand
ATCAAGGTCTTCTTTTGTCGAGTGAAAACCATACTGACCAGTCAGCAGCGCGTTTAACTGGATGGGCTGCCCCTTTTGAACTCCGTTCAGCACGCGCCAGCAGCGCAGGCATTGAGATAGCTAGCTTTTTGCTAGCCACACTGCAATGGGATTCTTGAAGGTGCAACCACTCAGCAGAATAACCCAATGTGACACTGGCTCCTTCCAACCCCTACCATTCTGTGATTCTGTCACACTAGGACACAGCCCTGTCAATGCTATTCAGGTGCTTTTTACTGCTCCTGGCATCTCTCTGAGAGCATCTGCTCCTCTGGATATCACAGGTAGAAGTTTCAGAGCACTTTTATAAATATGTCTCCCATTTTAACAAGCTTTGGTCAACCTAAGTAAAGAGTTAGGACAAGCAGATTGTGTAAAACTAACAGTATGGAGTAAAATACCCCTTGAAGCCTAGAAAACCATGGCAACACCAGAGTTTTACCATGCAGTACAATTCAATTGCAAGTAAGCATCAGATGAAGATTGTGTCTGAAGTGTTTCCTTCTCCCATCAAATAGCTGCATATGGCACCCCAGCTGATGCCTCAGGGTGACTGTCATTTTGGGGGTTGGCATCTTGGGGGTTGCTGAAAGTGTCCTAAAAATGTGTGATCTTGTGCATCCTTTGCACCATGCTCTCATGGCTGTGGTGCAAAGCTTCTGTGGTAGTTTCATCATCCAGCTGCCCAGTGAAAAGCTGGAGGAGGTGAGGAGTCAGAGGAGAGGAAGGGATGGGAAGCCTCCAAGGCCAGAAGGAATGACAACACTTTGATGCCCTTACTGTCAATCATCCTGGCAAACATTACATTTCCTCACTCTAGAGAAACCAGGTGAAATTTCTAGCATCAAAACTTTTCCATCCAATTTCTGCTGATGTTGGTCTTGTTACCTTCAAAGGCATGGTGCATGAGTGAGGAGCATCCTTCCTGGCCATTTGAGTTCTATCAGTGAGGAGATCCTATGCATAGACACAAAGTGAAAAACAACTTTCCAAGGAAACCTTACATGGTGATGTTTCCTTGCTGTGGTGATGGTATCTGCAGCTTCTTGGCAGGAGCTCCTGCAATGCAGCATCTTAGGCTGCTGTGGTTGGCTGAGCAGAGAGCAGAACTGCAGGTGCCTGGCAGCAGTGGTCACACACCTGCAACACAGGAGATGACTGCAGACCCCATCTGATGTCTTGCACTCACTGCTGGCCATACCAGGCCATGATCCTTTCCACATCTGCTTCTTCAAGCTAAATTCAGAGCCAGACAGAAGTGGTAACAAAAAATAATGTTTTGGCAGCAGCTGCTCCAGCATATTGCCTTTTGTTAGCTGCTTGCTTTTTCCTGTCTCAGTGTGCGAAGGGAGAACGTGGGTAACAGTGGCCACTGGTACCGAAACCACTGGCAGTTCTTGGTTTGTGGAGCCACACCTCCCTCTGGTATTTACACAGTCATATCACCTCCCTCCCTATGCTGGTGGGTTTGTGGGGAGCACCAAAAAAAGCCTATGGTGGAAGTAGGTTTCTGTTTTATGGTGTCTTGGTTTCCTGGTGATGTGTCACACAGCTGCAAGCCACTGTTCCTGACCAGTGAGTTAGGGGTAATTCCACCCCCTTCTCCCAGCCTTTGTGCTGGGTGCTTTGAGAAGCAGGAGATGTGGCTCAGGGTCATGAGAAGCCCTGAACCTGATCAGAGCTGGACTGTCCCTGTGGTATGGGATGTGATACAGAGGCCATAAGAAAAATTTCTTCACCAAAAGAGCTGTCAAGCATTGGAAAAAGCTGCCCGGTTCAGTCACTATCCCTGGAGGCATTTACAAGACATATATAAGACATGATTTAGTGGTGGACTTGTCAGTGCTGGGTTAATGGTATAACTCAATGATCTTAAAGGTCTCTTCCAACCAAAATGATTCTATGATTCTTTGATTCTATGTGCAACCTCGTCATTGTCAGCAGCAGCAGCAGAAGATGGAAGAAAGTCTGAAGGCCGCCTGGTCAAAGCTGCACAGCACCAGCAGTTGCCTTAGCACACTGCTGGGGGGCCTGGGGAGCAGCAGGGACTGTGTGCCCACAAGAGGCTGCCTGTGAATACTTGTTACACCGAGGACAGCTTGAAAAAGGCTGCAGACATGGCTGCCTTGGTGCTAGCACAAGTCTGGTGTTTGTGGACTGTGGGTTTTGCTGTATTTTTGGCTTGAAGAGCTCTGGCAGTGAGATGACTGGCAGTGCTCGAGTAACCTCCAGCATTCACTGCAGCTTTTACAGGGTGCTGCAACATCTTAACTTCCCCTGGGAGAAATTATAAACGAGTAAGTTATTGTCTTATATGTTTAAGTGGTAGTAAATTAGATGAGGAGCTCAGCATTTAATTGTGAATCTCAAAAGGCCTGATATTATCCACAAGCCCTGACATCTTCCTGGTAATACTTTGCAACACTGTGGCACAGGCTGGTCAGAGCTGAAATCTTTCCTCCCAACACATCTTTCTCATAACCAAAGACGATGCTCCAGTGCTGGCAGTAAAGCCTCTGGGAATAAATCTTCCTGTCGTGCCTCATTGGCATGAGAACCCACTTCCACTCCTCTGCAGCTTTTTGCAGCAGGCATCGCTCAGGACTCAGACACATGAAGCCTGGGATGCATGACCTCTCCAGCTGACAGCACCCCTGAGCAGCAAAGTGCACTGACAGCACCCCTGAGCAGCAAAGTGCACTGACAGCAGCCTGCAGAGCAGGCCAGAGGCTGCAGCTGTGCTAGCAACACACGACTCTGGGCTCCCCTGTTTGTCCCTTTTAGTTTTCCTGTTTGCCCCAGCTGGATGCAGGCCAGGTGGGAACAGGCCAGATCTTTCAGCCATTGCCTGCTGAACAAGGCCATTTATCTTCGCTGTCCCACTTGCTTTTCTGGACACCTCCTGCCAGTGCCAGGGCTTCGCTGCCTGTGAGCCCCGTCTGCTGAAGGCCGAAGGTTGTAGACCAAAGTGGGGCTGTTTGGGTGAGGATTATTCATTCATATAGGGTGCCTTTGACAGAGTCACTATTTACTATGGGTGTCACCTTTCCCCTTTGCAAGGCTCACCCTGCTGCCAAGCAAGCATGTGGTAAGAAACAGCAAATCCTACAAGTGCCTTGACACTTGACATCTCTCTGGGTTGTCACAATAGTTTGGGCAGCAACCCTTCTGCAACATGCACTGTGGGGCTCAGCTGTAATACCCTGGTTCAGTATCGCAGCTCCTAGACCTGCTTCAGGAGGTTTTGGGGCTTTTAAAAACTGATTTATTTTATTTTATAGTTTTAGTCTTGGTTATTATTTTAGTTTATTTTATTTGGGTTTGGGTTTGGTTTTTTTTGGTTGGTTGGTTTGGGTTTTTTAAATTATCTATTTTAATTTTTATCTATTTTATTGTATACTTCATTTTCATTTTTGTTTTACATTTGTTTTCTTTTAATTATGTTTCCTTCTTCCGTCTTAATGTTCATTTTCATCTCATGTTGAATGTTGACACCTGTCCACAGAGGTCTGGGCATATCTGTAGCAGGATAACCTGCCCCTGAGAAACTCCCTTATAGACTCTATAGTCTGAAGCAAAAGGATTTAATTATGAATAAAAAGTCTTGGACTAAAATAATTTTTACCTGTTCAGCCAGTTGTTCTGGAATGGTTTCTCCTGTGGTGGCTATTTCAGTCTTATTTTACATGAAGATATTGGATGCAAGTGAAGTTTACTGATGCTGTCACCAAGAAATAACATCCTCCAGAAAGTCCCTTTTTTCATGGCATATTATTCACACACATGGCGTTTCCCAATACAGTATCTCCTTAGACAGTGTCTCCTAAGACAGCATCTCCCAAGACAGTGTCTCCCAAGCATTAGATGCTTGTGAGACCCTGTCTTCTGGCTGGACTGGGCTAGAAGCATAACTGGAAGTGGGTTTATTGTTGCTGGACCATGTCTTTGTCTTGAGTCAAAAAAAAAATAGGATGATGGGGCATGTTTTTGGCATAGCAATAGCACTTCATAAAGAGGAAACAGATGACAGTTCTTTTCCTGTTTTAGCTTTGGCATGGGCCGGTCTTCCTTACAAAATAACCTCTTAAGTTAATGAGGTTTCAAACTAGACAGGCTATCATGGCATGGAGCAGAGGGGAGGAGGAAGAAGCTATGTCCTGTTGGCTATGCTCAGTTGTGGAGAGGGGTGCATACCAAACAACTACACAAACAGACAACATCCAGAATAATCAAGTCCAAGTTTTCCCTGCCATGACCCAGACATGGCATTTTCACTGAAACTCCTGCACTGGCATCATAATGTAGGAAAGGATGTGGATGCCCCACTATCTTGGGTCAGAGACCCAAGTATGTAAGTAAGTAAGGGACCTGAAAGTAAGAGGGAAACTCCCCACAAGGGTATGGGATGTGACCTGTGGACAAATGCACACTCAAACACACTCTGCTTCTCTGGGCAGGGAGCTGGAATCAACCCACCCAGGGGAAGTGCTGGGTCATAGAGCCAAAACCTGGCTGGCTGCTCAGTGTATGCTTGCTATGTCATGGCTGCCATCTGAGGAATGGTCCAGATGAAGAACCACAACCCTGATGCAGATGCAGGTGCATGCATCAGGTGCAACATGACATGGTGGATCTTATACATGCTTGTTTTGGGGGTCTTCAGGATATAGGATTAAGGAGGGGGAGTGATGAGTGGCTTTGGTGGGCATCTGACATCCACCATGGTCAACCCATCACAAGGACATGGCAGTGGTATCAGCATCAGTGACTGGAAGGTGCCCTGGACTTTCCTCTGGCTCTGTGCCAGCTAGACTGGAATGGTCCATACCTGTGTGATTGAGGTCTCCACCCTCTAAACCAGGGTGGCTCCACTCAGGCTACCTACTGGGAAAGGTCCTTGTCCTTTAATAACTCCCAGAGTGTCCTCAGGAAGGGTTTGGATGAATCATGGTCAGCATCGCCATGTTGGGCCAATGAGGTGGCCTAAGGAATGCTGCCTACCCTGCTCGTGATGCTGTAGCTAATGAGTAGCAGACTGAGAAGACATCTGAAGGAATATTCAAAATTTTTGTCCAGCACAGGTGCATTTTACTTGTTTTTGTGAAAACTGTGATGAGTGCTAAAATGCCTTTGCAGGAGAAATGCAAAGGGGAGAGATGGTTGCTGGCTTTAGCATGGAACCACAGATGCTGAGCAGGGATGCTGAAGGAGCAGAGCTCTGGCCATATGCTAGATAAGAAGCTCTGCTTTGCCTTAAGCTGATCAGAATCAGACCCCAGAAGATTCTCATTATTACATGACAGGGACCTGGCCATCTGAGCAAACCACCCATCATCCCATGAAACACATCAGCCTGACAGTAACCTTGAAGGCAACTGAGTCAGACTATGCCATCAAGCCAATCGTGCCTAAATCCAACTACATGGCATGTAACACCCTGTTTCAGAGGGAGGCAGGGTATGGGCACCGGCAGGGGCTGAATCTTCAAGTGTGTTAATAAATTTGTGGGAAATTAATTAGGGAAAAGGGGAGATTGAAAGGGAAAAACAATCGTGCCAGCAAACTTTACTCATCACTCTGCCTTACCTATCTGGCAGATCTTTTCTGAGTGGCTGGGAAGGGCTGACCTTGGGCTGGCCTGTTCAAAGCATCTCCACAGCTTTCACTTGTGCCTCATACTTCTTTAAAAGAAAACCAGAAAGGCAGCTGAAATGCTCAAGCAAAAACCTGCAGCATGCATAACAAAGCTCAGGACCTGCTATGTTCTACACCCCACCAGTTTTAAGTGGCCAAGCAAATAGCCCTGGGGTGCCGGTGACTCGAACAGTGCTTTTTCACGGCTGAAAAATGATTCTATTTATTGAACAGTAATTTTACACTTGAAAGCTAAAAAACTTCCTTGTTCCCACCTTCTGATGGAGATGCACGCACCTCTAGCATTTAACTGAGGGTGAGATGCTCCTTGGGGGAGAGAAGCTTAGTGACTCATGGAGATTTCCTCTTTGCTCGGCCTGTGGGCAGTGATGATGACCATCCATGCAGAAGCAGCTTGATTCTTTAAGTTAAGTCCCTCTAAAACCACAAAGGTTTCTGACTTGGGGTTTTATGGCAATTATATGAACTGGAAAGCTCAATGACAGTGAAATAAAAATGTGTGTCAGGTGGCAGCAGTGGTTAAAGCAGTCAGCGGGCATGCAGTGGTTAGGGCAGCATCAAGTGGGGACTTTGCTTTGGATTCAAGAAGGCATAAGGAGCCTCTGAGAGGCTGCAGAGCTACCCTGGTCTCAATGATGGGTTTTTAATGTTTCATCTTACCTCCACATCCCTTTGGAGCTTGTTTGGTGAGTGTCTGGTGATGGATTTTGGTCTTTCTCCAAAAATATACCATTGTTTGGGATATCTGGTTGTCCCGAATGCCCCACAGTTGGGCAGCACTTGCCTCACAGCATTTACGAGCAGACCCCCATGTTCAGGCACATCATCAGGGGGGTGACCTGGGTCGAATGTGTCTACTTGGTTAAACCTGATCTGCACAAAGCTTTATTAACACACTTGGGGCCACAGCTGTGGGGAAATGGAGACAGGCATGGAAGCCCCATAGAGATGGGACACATCTTCTCACTAGCCAAAGGAAAGGACATCTTCAATGGATCCATTTGCCAAGGGGACCCTCCACTTCCTTTATTTTCTGAGTAACTCCAATGTGGCAGGAGCCAGTCCTTGTTAGCATCCCAAGAGATCCTTGTCTCAGATGAGGAAGAGATGGTCACAAATAGGAAGAGGAGGTATGAACACCAATAAACACTTTCGTAGTGTGAAGGTGACCAATCATTTTCACAGATTGTCCTGACATGTTGTAGAGTCTCTATCCTTGGTCATCTAGATATGGGCTGTAGGTGGCCCTGCTTGAGCAAAGGGATTGGACCAGATGGTCTCCAGAAATCCCTTCCTGCCTCAACCCCCTGTGATTCTGAGATAGGCTGTTTTCAATTTACCAGAGACTGAGGTGTCCCAAAGGGACATTGGGCTGGCATTGCCCATCCCCAGCTGCACTGTCACCATGGAGGGCTACCCACAGCCATGCTGCCACAGCATCCTTGTCCAGCCTTGCTGTGAACCAGGTAGGAGCCACTGTTACCTTGTGCAACCTGATGCTTACTACCCCTGAAGCAGATTTCTCCAGCTTTTTATGTGAGATGTCAGCGCTGGGCAGGCAGCAGCAGTCTGCAGAAGGCTGATGATCAGCCACCAGCAGGCTGGGCAACACTGTACGCTGAAGATCTGCGTAGATTTGCAACAGCAAAATGAAGGTCCTCAGTTTTCAGCATCTCCCAAACACTGTTGAATGTGTACTGCTGCAGAAATATATGTCCTGGATTTTAAACATTGTGCTGATTGTTGTTAGGAAAAGCTGTGTTGTTTCTGCCAGGTGTCTGTGTCACTGGAGGTGACCTAACAGTGTTGCAGCTGAGCAAGCTCCGCAGTTGTGCTGCACCTGGGCTTACTCATGGTCACACTGCTCTGCCACAGCCTGGACCAGGAATACATGTGTGATGAGTCTCTGGTCCAAGTCTCTAGTCCCACTTGTGTGCCCAACACCTCTGGGAAAAGCAGTATCTCCCTCCCCTGTGTTTTCTTACGAATTCTGTGGAGAATGGATGCAATGAGCTGCAGGCTTTTTTTCTATCCTGGTGGTGCAAAATAGCAACGGAGATTGCCAAATTAATTGTCATAATTAATTATTTTTTCTCCGTTTATTTGCGCTTCAAGGGACCTCTTCCCTGCTAACTTTCCAGAGTGCAAATGTGGGCTGTCTCCACCCACACTGGGGGAATCAGACTGTGTTGCAGAGGAAAAGATGATGCTCGTGGTTGCTGTGTGCTGTCTGATTTGCTTCTAGAGTCAAATCCTCCCAGGAAGTATCACACATAAAGCCTGGAGAAACACAGAATTTATATTCTGAATCAGACCTCAGGAGAGAGGAGAAAGGGAAAAACACCTGTAGCAGAAGATGGACCTTGGCAGAACATGACTGCCTTTGCCTTTGGGAAGATAAGAGCCAGCAGGAGCTTCCCATCCAAGTTTGTTTGCCACACATCTGTGCTCATCACCTATCAAACTGTCCAGCTTCCAGGTATTGGGAAAGAAAGGCTATAAATAATTTCTGGGCTAAAATTTCTTCCACTGATCCTCTTCACTGATGTTTCTGTAAGACCCAGGGCTCCTCTGTTCTGTTACTGAAGAATGATCTGCAGAAAATACCTCTAACAAGGTCATGACCTTTCTCATGGCTCTGTGATGCATGAGGCAATCCTGTCCCAGCTCACCACTTCACTTGCATGTGGCAGTTTGGGGCTGGGGAGGCATGACAACAGGGCAGCCTCCCCTGCCCAGACAGATGGACCCACCACGTAAGGGAAGGTGAAAACTGTTCACCCAATTTTTAGTGTGGGCTACATGGATTTTTCACCCCAAGAGTTCAAACCTTCCCCATCAGGGCCAGAATGAGGCTGGGATCCCTGCTGTCCTGCCACCCACCTTGTCACTGAGGGTAACATCTGCCCATCCCATCCTTTCCTGCAGAAAGGCAATAACTTTAGCAGGGGCATCCCAAGGGCAACATTTTGACCTTGCTGGACAACTGGACCATGCCAAGTCTCCAGCTTCCCCAGGAGATGTGATGGACCCCAGCACTTTTGTCACTCAAATCACAAGTTACCCTGTAGAGAGGGCAGGTGGGCTCCACGCTGCACAGAGGCACCTAGGATAGGGAGTGAGGGTAGAAGACGGTGTCATCCACCATCTTCCCCGTTCCTTTGATGAGCCTGGAGTGCAGAAAGATCTGTCTCACCTTTGCATGCAGCTGGTAAAGAGGCGCTCCTTACAGACAGTATCCCCTGCCTTAAGCAGAGTGGAGCTGCCCTCTACTGTCTCCCTGCCAAACAGCTGCCCGATTGCTGAGTCTCGACGAAATACAGGGACACACTTCTCTACTTCCCTACCATGCCATACCTGCTCGTGGAAGTGTTCAAGAATGGTGGGGTTTTTTTCCGGATGGCAACTTCTCTGGGTTCAGTCATCCTTTGTATGATGAACGAGAAAGTGAAAGAAGAGCCCCAAATGCTGAGGCACCTGAGTTGCACAGAGAAGGTGAGGGAATGGAGGTGCTTAGTGCTGATCCTCAGATGCTTTGGTGTCCTTAGCTGCTACTTATGCTTCTGGGTTTTCTGATATTCCTATGTCACCCATCCCCAGATGTTTCTGATCTCAGCAGAAGAGATCTGACAGAGGGCTAATTTAGTCAGAAATAATTCCAAAGTAAATAGAATTTTTAAAGCATGCTCAATTACTATTTTTTTAAAATCAAATCTCCTCCCTCTTTTTTCACAGAGGAGAACTGATGGTGTGATGCCAGCAAGCTCAGCAATCAGTGTTGCACCGCAGGCGAATGCCAGAGAAAGCAGAAGGGATTTATTTCTGTACACTACCTGTCATCGCTGTTAGCATTTTGGGGTCTAGAGGCTCAGTGCAGCAGAACAACATTAACTACAGGTAAAGCATGCAACCCTGGAGTCACCACACAGATGACAATGCTGTTGACTCCTGTGGTCTGCACTCAAAACAGCTGGCTGAGTTGGCAGAGATGATCCTGATAGCTAACATACATTGCTTGGGTGGTGGGAATGGATCTCCAGAACCTGGGTTTACTTATTCCCTATGACCAAGAAGCAGAAGGACAAACTCCCAGGTCCATCTGTTTCTTCCTGGATTCCTGAAGACTGCCAGGATTTCTTAAAGATGCTGTGAGAGATTCTCTTTCTTTCCATGCCAAGGTGTGAAAACAGATGGGGCACAGAGGGGAAAACTGTCACTATGAGTTTTGAAGTTGCATCACTGTTTAGCTTCACCTGACAAAAGGAGGCAGTGTTACCCCAGGTTTTTTGTAAACCCTCTTTCCATGCAAATGGCAGAGAGAGGCTGGAATGAGATACCAGGTGAAAAAACATCTGACTTTTTAATGCACAGGCAGGTATGATCTCCAGCTGTGCACAATGCCAGCTGATGCCCTTGCAGGGGAAGCTCTGGAAATGTGGGGATTATTTTGGTTATAATCTGATGAGTCATTACAGGCAAGATAAAGGTAGCTTCTGACATTGGTCCCTGTGGTCTGTGGAGGAGTAAGAGGGGCAGGAACACCACTGAGGGAGCGTGGGGATGCTTGGGTGAGGTGTTCAACCACAGGATCCCACAGAAGTCTTAAGTCCACTATGGTATCCAGTAGCCATAGTGTAGGCAACTTTCTTCTTATGAGCTTTGGTTTCCTCCTGTTTTCTCCCCAACTGCAGTTGCCAGTGGGCTCAGCTCCTGCAGAAGGTCCTAGAGCGCTCCATCCTGTCCATCTTGGTGCCAGGTGGGCAGCACTATGGCTTCTCCTCCAGACTTGTGTCATCCTCAAAAGAAAGTCCTCACGCCTGGAGGCAGCTGCAGAACATCAGCAGCAGAAACAGACAGATCTGGGAGTGCAGTCTGGAAGTGCTAATGGGAAAGAGCAGAAACTTTATTTCTCTTGCTCAACTTGGAACAAAAATAATGATTAAAAACTGAACTGTGACCCTGATGCTTTCTAATTTAATGTGATTGATGATAATTTGATTGGATAGCTGAAATTCTCACAAATACCTTGGTGTCATTTCATGGAATGGAAAAAGGATTATGTTGTTTTGAGTTGCAGAATTACCAGTGGCCCCTGAAGTGTACACATAAAAAGAATAGTTCCAGGATAGTTTGGGATTGGAATGTTAAAGGCTACAGTGGTTGCTGCTTTCAGGAAATTGTAGATGAAGTGATTCAGTGTTCTTTTAAACATAACTGGCAATACACTAGAGTTTTAATTAAAAGTGCGTAGAAGTGATTAATTATTTTAACAGTTCCAGTAGGAGATAAAAATTAGGTTCTCACCCTTTTGTAAATCACCATACTACATTGTGTTAACAGGATGCTGTTAAGGGATGGTCTCTCTTTTTTTTTTTTCCTCTGGAAAATTTAAGTATTTTTCTGTATCTTCAATGACAAAAAGACATAGATAGGATTATTGTTTTGTTCAAGTTCAGACAGCAAGATAGCACAGAACTGGAAGAGAGTAACATACTTGGGATAACATACTCGGATACTCACTCCTGTGCACAGAGAAAGCTAGCCATCTTGCTGCTGGCACGTGTAGCAGAGATTTAAAAGGAAAAAAAAAAAAAGGAGCAGCCCATCCAGTTAAACACACGGCTGACTGGTCAGAATGGTATTCACTCGACAAAAGAAGACCATGATAATGTCTTCATCCAGAGTCAATGTGGGAATTCAGACACATGTTGTTCGTAAGGATGTGGGGGTGCAGATGGCAGGCTGCAGAGTGCCACAGCCTGTTGCTGGCCTCGGACGACAGCTCCCATGACTGTGTGCGGTGTGAGCAGGTAGATTAATTGCTCAGCCGAGTAGCCCAGCTTGAGGGTGAGTTTTTGAGGCTTTAAGCTGAAGCGAAAGGACTCAGGAGTATTAGGGAAAGTGAAGCTGAGATTGACAATTGGAGCCATTCTCTGAGCTCCACTCAGCAGACAGGTAACACCCAGGATCAGGGGGCCCCTGTGCCCTGCCTTTCCCGTAATAATAACATAACCCCAGGTAAAGGGGGTGAGTGGAAACAAGTTCGAG
>WYEA01013161.1:0-42935 GCA_033558465.1 Alcedo atthis | reverse complement strand
AAAGTTCTTTCTTGTGTTGACCCTAAACCTCTTGTGCTCCAGCTTGCACCCATTGCCTCTTGTCCTGTCATTGGATGTCATTTATTACATGGGGTCTTATATCTGAGACACCAAGGCAAGTAGTAAGTATCATTTCAGTCCACATCTATGCTAGCAAGTGGAGCAGTGTGAGGCAACATTCCTTCAAAACAGCCTACTTTTTGCCTCTGATAACTACCCATGTTAGCTTGTCACAGCAGAAGACAGCTTCCTCACCAGAGAGCTTGTAGAAGAAAACTGCTTTTCATCACAGCTATATCTTGCCAGTCATCTACCTTACATGTTAAGAAATGTATATATATTTTTTTTGACTATGTAATCTGCCATGAAGATGAAGAGCTTATTCAGTTTTAAATTATTAAAATTCAGATAATTAAGCTCATATGCTACAATTTCATTTACAGTCACTATTACAGACTGCATTAAGGAGTTCATATCTAACTTATCCTTGTGACTTTCCCATCTCTTCAGTGTTACTTGGCATCCTGTTAACCTGTCCCAATCCAAGTAAATGTTTTATCTTACACTAATTCAATGAAAAAAAAAATTGCAGCATGTGCTTGCTTTTGCAAAGTATTGTTTAAGAAGGACAAATTTATAAATAAGGGTATTAACTAATTGCAAAACTCTTATGTGCTACAAATTTAGTTTAACAGCAAATACATTTAACAGAGCAGTCCTCAAAGAAGCAGCAAACAGGTATTATCATAACCAACTTTTTAGAAGCACAGAAGTCAATTATTTCCATTTACACAGATTCACAGAACTGTGATTTATCACAGTGAAGGGGCATTTGCTTTGAAGAGTGCTCAGACTCTGAACTCTTGAATACATTCATTTTTTAATAAGTTAATTCCTAAAGAATTACCAGACTGTTCCAAGTGGAAGCTTCCTTCTTAAAATGGAGAATCTATCACATTCATTTTATAATGAGAAAAGCCACAGGTGCCAAAGTTAAAAATGCTTTCCAAACCCTCTGTTTAGGTCAAAAAAATAGATGTTTTCAAAGATAGGTTTGCATGGGCATAGTGATTTTTATGAAACCTAAACAGTATAAAGTCAGATTTGGAAAAATACCATGGTTAAAGTAAAAAAAGATACTGGAGTGTATAAAATAAAGGGGAAAAATAATTGCAAATAAATATAATCCTAAAATGAACATAAAATATGAGGCAAATACATAAGGAACTGGGCAAATATGTCAGGCATTTGTAATTTTACAATTACAGAGACAAGCAGGAGCCAGGTCAGATAATTTGGAAAGTCAGGACAGGCAGGAGTTGTTAACATGCATTCAAAGACCAGGGCTCAACTTCTCCCTTCTCTGGCACCACAAGGGTGACCAACATAGGACAGTGTTCCCTGAGGTAAAAGGCCCAAGGCAGCTGAATGGGATAATCTGCTCCTAGAGGTGGAGGCCTGGGCTGGAGGAGTAAGAGGACAGTGCAGACAGACTGCTGATCAGAAATACCTGAGGGAGGAGAGGGAACAAGCTGCTGCCTCAAGGCATTTTAAAGGGGCCATGTTACTAAGATGGGGAAGTGAGTTCCCTTGTGGGACTTGTGTCTCACACTCCTCCAGCTGCCCACTACACCAAGTACTTCTCTAACTGGTTCTCTTCACCTGACATGACCTTCTGACATTTCCTCAGAGACTAGAGAAGGTTTGGATGTGGACACTGCTTTCACTGCTTGGGATCCAGGTGCTGCTGCAAGTAGATTACACTGGAGGAGGAGCCTGCTTTTAGAATCACAGAATGATTTTGTTGGGAGGGACCTTAAAGATCTTTTCCAACTCCCCTGCCATGGGCAGGGGACCTACCATTAGACCAGGTTGCTCAAAGCCCCATCCAGCCTGGCCTTGCACACAGACAGTGATGGAATATCCACAACTTCCCTGGACAACATGTTCCAGTGCCTCAACACCCTCAGTGAAAAACTTCTTAGTAATTTCTAATCTAAATCTACCCTCTTCCAGTTTAAAGCCATTATCCCTTACCCTATCACTAAAAGCCCAATCCACTGCTTTTGCCCAATCCATCCTTCAGATGGTCTGATGAACCCAACTTACTGCTCTGAATCAGTCCTGTTTCTTTACAAGTGAAACAAAGTATAATTCAAAACCTTACCTTCAGCTCAATCTAGCAAGATTGATTCTACTAAACATCTAAGTCTAAGGACTACTAGGAATTAAGTCTAAGGACTACAAACACATTTCACTCCATTTATGCTCTATGTAAGAGGAAGTATAGTTGATTACTATGCCATAAACCCTTACACTGTGCTACTTGAAATCTTTTGTGTGGTACCTCTGGTGATCTTGGTCAAATCCTCTTTCTAACATTGACTGAAAAGTGGCAACAGCGACAAAATGGATGTGCTGCCAGTGAAACATTTCTAGATTCCGGTCCTCGACTGGAGTCATAGAGGCACCTCTGAGTGCATGAACTCATGAGTTTCCTTTTAAACGAAACAAAATGATACAAAGATAATGCTGCAACTGTGAACAGGCACTGAGCTCATGAGACTTACCTAGGGGTAGTCCATGGTTAAAATGGTGCTAAAATGTGCCATCACATCCCCATAATCTGCTGTTTCACTCACTATCTAGCTGCAAGTTAACAGGTTCTATTCCTGTTGGAGCATATTATTAGCCATTCTAGACATTTTCAGCTGACACTATCTTCCATCATTAAACCAAGGGCATGTTAACTGGTCACAAACCCACTATAAGGTATATACCAAGTGAAGCAATAAACTTTTAGAATTTTCATTATTTGAACATCTCTTTAAAAAGCACCAACCATAATACTGCAATCTACTTTCCACAGAACAAGCTGGTTTACTATAATATATACATTTTGAATTTCAATAATCATCTGTATTCATTCCAAGGGAATTTCTAGAGCAACCCTGTACAGTCTTGAAATTACATATGGTTTTCCTCAGTTACTGCAATGTACACATCAAAAAAAACCCAAATTAAGTTCTTGAAATGCAGTCTAGACATTAAGAAATTACTTCAGTAACATATATTCCATTAGAATATACAGCTGAAGCTATTATTCAGCTTTTGGTAGGGTTATAGTTCTCTATGTTTGTCTACTAGGAAATTGAGCAAGTTCACAGCAAAAGAAAGAAACAAAGCAAAATTTATTCCCTGCTAAGCTTTCTCCTTCTGTCTTTTGAACAGTTACCAAACTGGAGTTTGGGAATACATTATGTGCTGAGCTCCTGCACCTGAAAAATCAGTCAACTCTACATGCTGCTATATCCCACAACTTGGCATCTGGAGCTTCTGAGGCAGTGCAAGGATACTGTTTGCCTGGCTAGCCCTGATTTCTGGCTGGTAACGAGAAATTAAATGTTTGCAGGTGGCTATGTGGCTGCACCAGCTATTTTAGCTTTTCAATGACAAGCTATGCCAAATATGCCGAATTGAAATATGGCACTTAGTTTTTACTTTTTTTCTGTAATAACACTACATCACATCATTATTATTTTCTTTTTAACACTAAACCCCCATATCTCTCTTAAGTGATGCAAGAAGCCCAATAAATTTTGTCTTAATTTTGTTTGCAAAATAGTAGAAACAGCTATTAAAATGTAATTTAAAGAAACATATTAAACTATCTTTAAAAAGTAGGTGGAGCTGTTTTTCCCTATGAATTTTAGTACTTTGAGGCAATGGAGACCTTTCGAAGTCTGCTATAGTGATCTCAGATTGTTTATGATTTCTTAATTTGTTTGATTAATCCAATTAAATGAGTTGTATGGTAAGGAGCTCCAGAAAGATTATCATAACCAACTTTTTAGAAGCACAGAAGTCAATTATTTCCATTTACACAGATTCACAGAACTGTGATTTATCACAGTGAAGGGGCATTTGCTTTGAAGAGTGCTCAGACTCTGAACTCTTGAATACATTCATTTTTTAATAAGTTAATTCCTAAAGAATTACCAGACTGTTCCAAGTGGAAGCTTCCTTCTTAAAATGGAGAATCTCTCACATTCATTTTATAATGAGAAAAGCCACAGGTGCCAAAGTTAAAAATGCTTTCCAATAGAATACAGTCTACCTACAGAATAATTATCCACTATATATAAGAACTACCCACAAAACGAATGAGTCAAGGAGCTCAGTTTGTGGTGGGGAAAGGCACACTGAAGAACTGATGATCACAATGCATATTTTAGCTTTCTTAATAGACATCCAAACAACAAACTACAAACTAATGTAGGCAGTACTTAATTTCAAAGATAACAGCTAAGGTACTTAACTACAGATGAACCCACATCTTAAAACACTTAGCTGAAACAGAAAAAGTTTTAATGCTAACAACTTATCTCCAGCTGAATGTAAAAAGGCTTAATGAAAGTAACATATATAAAACAATACTGATAAAATATAGCTATGTATCAATTTTATAAATTTTGTATTTCTAAATATAATTTTAAATATTTACATATTAAATAACTTTGTCACTTGTCTGGATGAAGGGACTGAGCACACTTGGAAATTTGCAGATGACACCAAGTCGGGCAGGAGTGTTGATCTGCTTGTGGGATCTACAGAGGGATCTGGACAGGCTGGATTGATGGGCTGAGGCCCGTGGGATGAAGTTCAACAAAGCCAAATGCTGAGTCTTGCACTTGAGTCACAACTGCCTCGTGCAGCACTTCAGGTCTGGGGGTGAGTGGCTGGAAAACTTCCCCACAGAAAATGACCTGGGGATTCTGGTTAACAGCCAGCTGAACATGAGCCAGCAGTGTGCCCAGGTGGCTATGAAGACCAACACCATCCTAACTTGTGTTAAGAGTGTTGCCAGCAGGACTAGAGAAGTGATCATCCCCCTGGTGAGGCCACACCTCACTGTGTTCAGTTTTACACCCCTCCCTCTAAGGACACTGAGGGGGCTGGAGATGGTGAAAGGGCTAGAGACAAGTTTTACAAAGAGCAGCTGAGGGAGCTGGGATTGTTTGGCCTAGAGGAAGGAGGCTGAATGGAGACGTTATTGCTTTACACCCTTGTTTGAGGTAGTTGCAGTTAAGTGTAGGTCAGCTTCTTCTACTAAGGAGTGTGTGACAAGACAAAAGGAAATGGCCCTAAAATTGCACCAGAGGAGATTTCAGTTGGATATTACGAAAGTTTTCTTCACTGAAAGGGTTGTCAAACACTGGAACAGACTGCCCAGGGAAGTGGTGGAGTCACCACCCCCAGGGGTAGTTAAAAGACATACGGATAGGGTGATGATGCAGAGAGTCCTTTCTAACCTAAATGATTCTATTTGACTATTTAATCTCTGAGGGTGCTGCACAAAATTTCTCAGGGGACAGGCATTTATTCCTTTGTTTCAAAATGAAAATTCTACCTTTTTTTTTTTTAAGATAACACTGGACAACCATCTTTTCTACTGCTTGAGCAAAACCAAATTTTTCTATGATCCCGTAATGAATTTTTATTTTATATAGCAGAATTAAAGATAAAGTGGAGGAATGAGTAGGTAGAAGTTAATTCTTTAAAAGACAAGTATTGTGCAGGAGGTCCATGGGTTCTGTCAGTGTTCTTTTTAACATTATGTTTGGAACACTTGTGAGGAAACATCAAGACTGACATTTCCAAGTTATCCGAACAGCAGGAGATGAGACTCCAAACTGATCAGTGTACTGGTATAATTACACTCATGAAATTCAGACTCCAGAAGACTAATACTATTTAAAATAAGACACAAAAAGTTTGTCTAGAATATAACCTTTATTATTTGCAGTCTGTGTAAATTTTAATACATTACTGACTTTCTACACAATCCTGATCTTTTCCAACACCACAGTCAATTGAAACTTTATTATGTACAGTCAGTATTTAAGACGTATTGCATATGCATCTATGAACTTAGAAAAAGACCATGCAGTGGAAACTGTTATCATGAAATTGATTAAAAAAAAGATAGGTAAAAGTCAATCCCCTTTTAGTATGTTACAGCTTTGCACCAAGTATCAGATGCCAAAACAAACAGTTTAAGATGCTTCTTGTTAAAGGCACTTGCTGTTCTTCAAATACACTTTCAAATTTAGTTCTATTGCATTAAGAAGTGTATCTCTGTGATCATACTTCCAATAACACAGCAGAACAGTCCAAAAAAAAAAAAGGCAGCATTAATACAACGGAAAAAAAGGGTTTTTGTGTCAAGATATTAAAATATCAAGGATTAACAAAAACTTTCAGGATTTGGTCCTTATAAAACAGGCAACAGCATTCAGGCAATAGTGATTTATTTTCTTAGATGCTAACAACAAAAAAAATTGAAAAAAAATATCCCCAAAAATGAACTCTTCCAGTTCCAGAATAAAGATATGTCTAAGTTGAGCAGTGTACCCTCTAACACCACCCCCAAGAAAAATACAGCTTTTCCATAATATCTAATGCTCCACTTTGGCTGTGAAGGAAGAAACCTCAAAAGAGCATTCATTACATGTGCACATACTAGCAAGCCTACAACTCTGTGTCTCTGTATCTGGATGGCTGTCCATAATACCCCTTCTTCGAGTGGTCCGACAGCTGCCGACGGTACTCCTCCTCCTCCTCCGCATCACTACCGTAACTGCCACGGCTCTCTAGGTAAGGTCTAGTAGGAGCTTTCTGGGGCTCTGGAGGTCTGGAGCTAACACAGAAAGACAGAAGAGAAAGACATAATACTTCCATTCTGAAAAACTTAAAAAATAGTTACACTTAGTATTGGATTTATGGACAGGTACAACCTGGAAAGACACATGAAGCAAATTAAACCCATTCTAGCCATAAACAACTGCATGGCCATGGTAAGCCTATCTGAAGGGGCATCTCATTTGCACCCACTCACACACACACATCCAGAGCTTTACAGCACTTTATTCTCTGAGCAGATAAGCTTTCAGCCGTTGTCGCTACATTAACTGACATCTTAATTAGTTCCATACCAGACTCTTTCTAGAACAACCCCAGTTTCCCATCTCAAGTGTGATGATTTCTTAGTGACATTGCTTAAATTGACAGCCTTTTCTCTTCATTCAAGGCTCTTATACGTAGAAGTGGTCAGAAATAATCCACATATTTGCTTTTTATACCTCTCATGCTACCTGTTTAATGTGACACTAAGCACTATAGAAAGAAAACTTGCCAAGAAAGGGCATTTCTTCAATTGCAAAATACATGATTTTTGCAATCCATATTGTACAAAAAAAATCAAGATGTTACCCTCCTTCCCTATTGTCCACATGCCCACTAGGCCAATTATTAACATTCTTCTAAAAAGGAATGTGATTTCCAATTTCTTCATGTAAGCAAACACTCTTCATAAATGGTTAAAGATTTCTTTTCATTACTTTTAAAGGACTTTTCGAACTATATTTTAAAAAGTGTACTTTTTTAGACCCATGAAAAAAACCTTAAAATAACAACTTAATGTTTTCCATCTGTGCATTTCAGATTATATACTATGACCTCAAAGGATTTGATTCACAAGGTAAGTCCCATTGCTATTGGCTATTACCACAAGGCAGTAAGAGTCAAGAAAAACTTCTAATCCTACAGAGTAGAAAACAAGATCCATCACTCAGTGTGCTAGCTCTTGCACAGACAACCTTCAAGTCATAGAAACATGCAGTGTGCATCTTGACATGATAGTCAACCAGCCTAGAACTCACTGAATTTTCATGAGAGACTACTTCCATGAGACTTGATGCATGACTTCAAGCAAGTTTCACCCTTAGTTTTCCTTCCCACACAACACATTTGTAACTGAAGAAGCATTTAAATAATTGTTAACCAATTAAAACAGCAATTATTTGTTAGGATAGACTAACAGTCATCATGTATCTAGCAGAGGAAGAATGGACATCAGAAGATGTGAATGAAAAAAAAGCCAAGCAATACTGATTGGGGGGGAAAAACTGCCTCTGCAAAAATTTCAGCAAAAGCAGGTAGTGTTTCTGCCTAGGTAACTCAAATACTGTGAACAAATTAAAGGAAGTAAACTTCCTGAAAAACATGAAGAGTTTACTTCTCTAGAGATAGTCAAAACCTGCCTGGATGTGGTCCTGGGCAACCTGCTCTAGCTGACCCTCCTTTGGCAGAGGGATGGACTCAAGGATCTCCAGAGATCCCTTTCATCCCCTAACATGCTGTGAAATTTTGCCCCATCTTTCCAGTAATCTCTGAGGCAGAGAAACAAAGCAATATACCCAGGCAGGTTTATTTGTATGAATAAAACCTGACAAGTTTCCAGTTTCCTGATGTTAAGGTAAATAATCAAGAAAGAATGTTTTACACTGGATAGAGCTTACCTCATAGGTTGGGGCCAGCTCTGTTCTGACTTTTGTGTTTTGACAGGGACAGCATAAATATCCGGGTGCTTCTGGGCTATTTCAAGCTTTAAAAGAAAGTAGGAGAAAATAACTGTTCTTTTGAAGTGTAACCACTGGGGATCCTAGACCATAGATCTAACAGGTCACAGCTACATCTGAAAGCACAAACTGATAACTGTATCAATTACTTCTTCACTTACTCCTTCATTTACATACATTTTTTATATCATAGTAACTCACAGTAGACATGAAAACAATGGATTGCCAAAAGGAACAGAGTTATTAGAAGTCAACTTTCTATAGGTAGTATAGGAAGCCTTGAATTACGTCCTCTTTTTACCTCCACATCCACAGAATTGTATGTCTGTATGTGTGATAGTTCCCCAAACTTCTCCCTCTACAAGCAATGTAATGGCAAGGGCCTGATTTTGATTTTCAGGATGCTGGCTGTTCTATATGCTGGAAGGCACAGTATAATGCACAGTTTCACAAACAATAATGCATCTCTTCCTACCCTGGCATTCTGGGCTTCCTGTAGTTCTTGCATTCTTTTCATCCTTGCCTTGTGATCCATCTCTTCAAATATTTTTACTTTCCTCAATACAGATTTTGGAGTATTTTCTTGTTCGCTTCCTTCCTCTTCCAACTTTGCCTCCTCCTCCTCTTCTGCTGGTGGGACTGCTGGCTGAGAGTTCCTCAGGATGGGACGCCCAAAGGTAGGTTTCACAGAAACAGGTGGTGGTGCTGCTTTAGCTGATACAGTTGAGGTCTCACTGCTAACAGCAACATTACTTGATTTGGAGTCATAGTTCTTGGGGAAGTCATAGAGATCCTCTTTGTTTTGTAACTTTCCCTTCAAGTACAAAACATGCAAAGTTTACATCAACAACTTCAGAATTTTCAATTCAAATCAAGGCTTTAACCTGAAATAAATAATTTTGCTTATTTAATAGGGTCAATCTTCTGAATTGAAAATCTGAACTAATACTTGAAAGTTATTTGAATCAATGCAATATTCTGGATGTACACACTACATAATCAACCTATAGAAAACTAGCACATTGAGACTTGTTTGTCCCATTTATTAAGGATTACTAGAACTACAAAGTGTGTTAGGGGACAGCACAGAGCAAAGTGACCTCCCAAATGATTTGTCAGTACTACCTTATGTATAATTATCACTACCAGGAGTTTGGAAGTGCACAAAACCAAAGTCTATTCTTCTCTATTCCATCTTTATATTCCTTACACATGCACTGCTCTGTCCAATCTCTGTTGTCAAAGCATACCTGAATATATATTGAATACATACAGCATATGTAGACACCTGTCCTTGCAAAGAAAGGACTTAGCACTTCTTAATTTCCCCTGACCCCTAAAACAGAATCTGGTGCCCAAACATTTTTTCCCTGCATCATTCCTGAGCAAGGTTTGAATAAACAATTAACATCAATTTCTAGTGATGATTTCAGAGGTGGTAGATTCTGGTTTTGTGCCTCATAATCACCATCAGATACACTTTTCCTGGTGACTAGCCTACATTTGTTTTTACTGAGAAAGAAAAAAAGCAAAAAAAAAAAAGCCTTTTGATTTGTAAGCAGACAAAAAAAAAAAAAGGCGTCTACTCTCCAATTTCACATAAAGATCACACATATTTGAAGAGGACTGTTACCCTTTTTCACTTGCTGCTTGATCCTACAGCCCCTTCAGTCATTCCTTCTCTCCACACTTACAGTGTTTTCTAGTCTCTAATCATTCCTATTGCACTTCCTAATGCGCTAACCTAGAGAGTTCTCCAAAAACAGAGGAGTATTTTATTCAGATTTGTTTCTTGAATTTTACCTTAGGTGGTTCAGGCTTGAATGCTGGAGGTGGACTTGGTTCTCTAAGTATCTCCCTGCTACCAGCTTTTCTCAACTGAGTCCTTGGTTCTGGACTACATTTTTTTAAACTCTGTGAAAGAAAATAAAAAGATAAAGTCACTGCAGTATCCAGTTATACATTCAATTTTTCCCTCTCTGTTTTACTATTTTGGGAACAGTAACCAGAAGTCAAATTTCTGTCAGCAACATCACCACAAACACTGCAGATGTAGTTGCAAAGTTCAAAGTGATGAGACATTATCAGGAAACCTATAGAGTTATGCAGAAAAACAGAACCATTATTTTTGTTCTACACAATGTATCTCTGAAACATTGTAAGAGGCAAGACAAAGCTACAGTTTTAAAAAACCCTAATTTTTAAGCCATATATACATAGCTTTCACAAAGTCCCAATGCACAGTCATGTTGAAAATTCAATCGTCTCACCTCCTCATGATGCACAGGTTCAGAGGAGCGGCTAACAGATGAAATCCTTGGTTCATCCAAAGGTTCATCAAGTTCATTGTCAGTGTATGTTCCTCCTTCTCCATCTGTATCCTCTAGGTCACTAATCAGCCGACTGTCACAACTCAAATAGTCAGCACCCATTGCAGTAAGGTAAGACATACGATCATCTGCATCATCTTCCATCCCATCCATCTAGAAAAAAGTCAGGAAGAATTAAGGAACAAATATTAAATACGTAAGAATTAGAGACTAGTTCTCAACATCATGCCAAACAACTCTTTCAAAATGACTTTGTGGAATGCAAAGAAACTCAAATGTAGAATCATAAAGCAAAGTCCTATAAAAGGTTATCCCTAACTTGTTCTCCCCTAGAAACAGACCTAGTGATGGAAGCTTCAAAGCATAACAGAAAAATGGTTATTTTTTTTGTTACTAAGAAAGATAGCAACTGACTACTCGTCTAGCCCATTCAGCAGTGGCAAACAGAATTATTTTTACTGGTAAGAGATATCTTGAGACATGTACTGGTTCATACAGTAGGGGCTGCTGCTTACCTTTCCTTCTGATACCCATACTGCTTCTCCTTGCTGTTGCTGAATTGTGTCTTTCAGACTACCATACCAGCTGTCGTTGGCTGAATTCAAATTGATGGTAGCTGTAAAAATTGGAAGGAAAAAGTATATATACACAGCATATACAGTGTTATCCTTCATCCAGTCTTTGTTTTTCTGGTTTAGTTATGTGAAAATGTTTAACAGTCATTTCACTTGGACCACTTGTCAGAAGCATGGTATTTTTGTCTATTACCCAAGCTTATTACATCACTTTTCTTCTAATGACTGTTGGCTAATTCACACCTTTTGTATTAGAATTTGGTATAACAACAAACTTTGAAAAAAGTAATCAATGACCATGACTATACCTTCACTTCACACACCCTTTTTAGGTCCAGCCTGCACGGCTTAATATGCAGACTAGTAAGTGGATTTCTCAGGACTCAGTGTCGCATCCACTGCTCCCTTCATAGACAGGTTAGACACACATTCTCCCTTACCTGTAAAGAGGTGGGAACAAGTTTTCTTCAATTTATTTGCTTGCTCATAAAGTTTTCTTGAGCTCTTGTTAGATGTGGAACATAGCCTTTGTCTCATAGTTTTCACACCCTGCTTACTGTCTGGGTTAAAGAAGACCACAATTGGAAACCACTGGGTATAGTTTAGCAGGTCCACTGCTTTAGGAGTCACATCCAACAGAGCATGTTTATCCTGTTAACAAAAAGCCCAGTCAGTATGCTGATTTGGAGGAACAAGAGGAGGTGGTTGGAACATGGTAACCTAGGAATATCAGAATATTTTTGTCCTAACAAGAGTACAAAGTATTGGATTCTTTTTCCATACTTACAGCACATTCAGAAGACACAGCAGGCAGCCTTTTTCTTTCAGCTCCATTTTTCTGAACAGCTTTTGTCTAAATATTCACATTCTTATGTTAACTAACTTTCATGTTAAATAAAATCCACTTATTGCAATACTATTTTTTTTTAATAGGTAATGAAATTAAAGTAGTTGTTCTCTCTCCCTGATCCTACCACAGCTTCCACAACCACAACTTCCACAACCACAACTAATCTGGTGCTATCTGTGAGCCTTTACCTACACTTACTAATTGAGGCAAATCTTCTTTCATTTAATATACTCTTTCAGAGCTACTTCTAGTGCAAAGATGAACAGGATATCCAAATGTGTGCTTCATGGGGACCGAGCTCTGAATAGACTTGTGTGACATTCTAATTCCTCTGACGATTTTACTGGGCTCAATGTAGTAAGATGGGAGGATGTTCTTTTTGCTTCAGTCTTTTAGGCTTCTTGATTACCATTCTTCAAACAGTAGTATAAAGAGAGTTAATGAAGTCTTCAGTAGATGCCATTTAGCTATTGCAGTCACTTCCTGTTCAGTTTAATGGAGAAGGATCTGAGAGTCCTGGTGGACAACAAGCTCTCCATGGCACAGCAGTGTGCCCTGGTGGCCAGGAAGGCCAATGGTATCCTGGGATGTATTAGGAGGACTGTGTCCCGCAGATCAAGGGACATTTGTGCCGCCCCCCCCACCCCCCATGTGACCTGTGCTAGATTATAGTATGTGGTCCTGCTCTGGTAGGGGTGTTGAACTGGAAAAGCTCCATGGTCCTTTCTTCCAAACCCTCACATCCTGTAATCCTGTGATCTCTGAAGCTATCTAAAATATTATGTTTCTAATGACAGTAAGAGCAAGCAAAGCATTGTATGACAGTAATGCTTCCATGGCAAATTCAGAAAGCATTCAGGAAAACACAGAGATGCCTCTGTTCAAATTTATAATCTTTCAATAAGAAATAATTTCATTTCTAATATCAGATTCACCCTCTCATTTGGGAGGACAGCTATCAACATTATGGAATTGTTCAGTGAAAACTTCAAAACAGGCCTATCGTTAAGCCATCTATTTATTGCAGAAACTGGTGTTCCAACCCCTAACATTCTGTGAACATTTGAGGGCTCTACAAGTTTTAGAAGCAAACAAAACAAACAACATGGCTGTAAGGGTAATAAATTTTCACAGGGCAATACTCTCACCTGCTCAATGATTTGCCTCACAGTGTTCAAGCGCACTACCCCAGTTGACTTCTCTGAACCTGCATCTCTCGGTTCTGTCTCTGCAAAGACAATATTTTACTGTATCTGGAGTGTTTGGGCAGCTGTGATCATCTCAGTTAAGGATGATAAGGAAGCTAGGAGGACAACTTACTTGCTGTCTGGTACAGGTGAGGCAGATCATTTGACAACTTCTCCATAGCAACATCTGCAATAGGGCCAAATATCACCACAGGTCTCTTAAAGCCAGCTGAAAGAAAAATATTTGAAAAAAAGGTAAGTCTGGTAAGAGTGGTTTTATATATATAAGTGATGTGGCACAGACAATCCATCAAATACCACGCAAGTTTGTGCAAAAGCTGAAGATACTAAAAAAAAAAACCTTAAAAAAATTTTCTTCCTCAAAAGTCTGTGCATCAGCATAAGTTGTTAAGGAAGCTATTTTTATCAGCTTAGAAAGCAAAAAAGATTGTTTTCATTTAGCAGCTTCCTTATTGCTTTTAATGGAGATGCATTGAGAGAATTCTACATTCTGAAAACATTAATCAGATCCTCAGTACTTTTTCCACCCAGTGGATGGATGGATGCCATTCTATTGCTTAGTCTTCACCTTGACATCCAGGAGCCCCTTTACAATAGTTCTTATAATTTGTTTTGTTCCACAATAGTGTCATGTGTAAATACCAAGAAAATTATCTTGACTTGCTAAACATCACTGGTAATATAGCTAGTTTAGTGTCATGGAAAATGACCACATCAACCTTGATTGCATTTGGACAATCTGTTGAAAATACTTGGGGCTTATTTGCTCTCAAGGTAATGTTAAAGTGATATTTATAAACAAGCTAAAGATTGCGATTGATCTCAGGCATATGAATTGTACTTTCATATCTAGCCAAGCGGAAGCTGAGGAAACAAGCCTCCTGATTTCTTCCTTTTTTCATTTTAAACCTTAAGATTGGCACATTAAATTTTGAGGCAAGGGAGAACAGCAGCAATTTACAAACATAAACCATTTTTTTCTTAGATAAGAGCATCCAGAAATTTGTATTCTGGGAAAAATATCATCTCTTCCTGTTTCTCAAATTTAACACCGAGCCCAAGTGGTTCAAAATAACTTTCTTATCTGCCCAAATACTTGGATGCTAAACCAGCCAACAGTAGATGGGAAGTTGGCTTACAGCACTCTCACTTACCCTCACGCAACTGAACTCGCTCATAAGCTGGGAATTTTGTGCTCACAGATACAATTGCTGTCAGATCTTCACGACTCTTCCTCAGATTCTTCTTTGCTCCAGATCGCTGGCCACGTGTTCTCCAGAAGTCTGCCCTATCACTTGAGCCATCTTTTTGGGCATTTTGAACACTGGCCATCTGCTCAGCTCTGACAGAGAAAGCAGAGTTAAATTTGTACAGAACCAGTAAAAAACAGGGAAAAAGCACTTTCGCTGAAGAACAATAGATTTTTAATTTGCTACGGGCAATTTGCCAGATAGACAGTCATAAGTGGAGAAGAGAACAGAGAAGTCCAGGTTCTTTAGCCCTGCAGCTAACAGTGTCAGAACATTGCCACAGCTACAGGGTTGAGTGTTTGGATTATGTTAAGGGCCAATAAAGCTGATACTGTGGTGGGAGTCTGCTACAAGACCTCCCAACCGAAGCAGTGAGGTAGATGAAGCTTTCTATAAGAAGATGGGCAAAATCTCAGAGTCACTTGCCACTGTTCTTGTGGGAGACTTTAACTTCCAAGGTATCTGCTGGGAATACAACATAGCAAAGAGGGAACAATCCAAGAGGTTCCTGGAGTATGTGGAGGATAACTTCCTCACACAGCTGGTAAGTGAGATGACCAGAGAAGGTGTCCTCCTGGACCTGCTTCTTGTGAACAGGGAAGAACTTGTGGGGGATGTAAGGGTTGGAGGCTGTCTAGGCCACAGTGGCCATGAGATGACTGAGTTCTTAATCCTTGGAGAAACAAGGAGAGGAGTTAGTACCAGCTTAGACTTCTGGAGGGCAAACTCTGACCTGTTCAGGAGACTGACTGACAGTCCCTTGGGAGGCTGCTCTGAAGGATACATGAGCACAGGAAGGCTGGACATACTTTGAGAAGTCAATACACAAGGCACAAGAACAGGCTGTCCCCATGTGCTGAAAAACAAATAGGTGGGGAAGGAGACTGGCCTGGCTAAATAGGAACCTTTGGCTGGACCTCAAGAACAAAAGGAGAGTCTATGACCTTTGGAAAATCAGGCAGGTCTCTCATGAAGACTAAAGTGAAGCTTTGCAGTGAGAAAATCAGGAGAGCCAAAGCACACGGAGAGCTCAACCTAGCTACAGCTGTTAAGGTTCCTTTATTGGATGCAGAGGGAAACACGGTAACAGAGGATGAGGAAAAGGCTGAGGTACTCAATGCCTACTTTACCTCAGTCTTAGCAGTGGAACCAGTTGTTGTCTGGACACTCAGCCTCACAAGCCAGCAGATGGGGAGGGGAAGCAGAGAGAGGTCATCACATTTACAGCGGCAGTTGTCAGGGACCTGCTGCACCACCTGAATGCACACAAGTCTATGGGACAGAATCCAAGGGTGCTGAAAAGAGTTGGCAGATGTGCTTACCAAGCCACTTTCCATTCTTTACCTGAAGTCCTGACTGACTGGAGAGGTCTCCATGGACTGGAGGGTAGCAAATATAAATCTATCTACAAGAAAGGCAGAAAGGAGAAACTGGGAAACTACAGACCTGTCAGTCTGACCAAGGAAGGTGATGAAGCAGATCATCTTGAGGATCATTTCAAGTCATACAGAGGACAACCAGAGGATCAGGCCCAGTCAGCATAGGTTAATGGAAGGCAGGTCCTGTCTGATGAATCTGATCTCCTTCCATAACAAGACAACCCCATTATTGGATGAGGGAAAGGCTATGGATATTGTCTACCTAGACTTTCAAAAAGTATTGACACTGTTTCCCATAGAATTCTTACAGGAAAAACAGGCTGCTCATGGCCTGGATGAGCATATGATCTGCTGGATCAAGCACTGGCTGGATAGACAGGCCCAAAGAGTGGTGGTCACTGGAGTTCAACACAGTTGGCAGCCAGTCACAAGCGGTGTTCCTCAGGGCTCAGTGTTGGGACCTTTTCTGTTTAAACATCTTTACTGATGACCTTGATAAGCACATTGACTGTATCATTACTGTTTGCAGATGAAACTAAATTAGGTGGGAATGTTCATCTGCATGAGAATAGGGCGGGTCTACAGAGAGATTTGGATATATTGGATCAATGGGCCAATGTTAAAAGGATGAGCTTCGACAAAGCTAAGTGCTAGGTCCTGCACTTGGGCCACAACAACCCCATGCAAAGATAGAGGCTGGGAAAGTGTGGCTGGAAAGCTGTCTGGTAGAAAAGAACCTGGGGTTTTAACTGACAAGGGGCTGAACATGAGCCCGTAGTGTGCCCAGGTGGCCAATGGCATCCTGGCCTGTATTAGAAACAGGATGAGTAGAAGTATGGAGGTGATTGTCCCCCTATACTCAGCACTGATGGGGCAACACCTTGAGTATTGTGTCCAGTTCTGGGCACCTCAGCACCTCGAGATCTCTATTGTGTTGGAGAGATTGCAGAAGAGGCAACAAAGGTGGTGAAGGGCATGGAAAATAAGTTTTAAGAAGAGTGACTGAAGGAGCTGGGACTGTTTAGTTTGAGGAAGAGGAGGCTGAGGGGAGATCTCATCACTCTCTACAACTACCTGAAAGGACATTGTAGAGAGGTTGGCAGTGGCCTCTTCTCACAGCTAATTAGTGATAGGACAAGAGACAATTGATTCAAGCTGCAAAAGGGTAGGTTTAGACAGGGCATTAGGGAAAATTTTGTCACTGAGAATAGTCATACACTGGAACAGGCAGCCCAGGGAGGTGACCAAGTCACCATCCCTGGATGTGTTTAAGGGTCATTTGGATGTGGTTTTGAGGGACATGGTTTAGGGGTGAACTTTGTAGGGTAGGGCTGATGGTTGGACTTGATCCCAAAGGTCTTTTTCCAACCTGAATGATTCTATGATTCTATGATTTATGGGCAGGAGTAAGACCTGACCTCAGGTCTTAAAACTGGTAACTCACACAAGTGAAAATAAATGAACACAACTGCAAAGAGGTTGGTAAGGGTGCAACTTGGAACTGAAGGCCTAAGAAATTACGGTCCCTATTCTGTTCTCCATTAGCATTGCAATTTAAGTCATTACAGCATGGAAGCAAAGGCTGGTTTGGTCAGATTAACAGAGAGGACAGAAAATACTAGCCAGGAAAAGAGACAGGGGAGTCATGTAATTAGTGTACTTCGTAACTTTTTACAGTGCAATTGTAAGCTTTTTTTACTCATAATAATGTTCAAAACTTTAAAGGATACAGTATGAAAAAATTTTTCTCTGATGAATTTAAATACTTTTATTTGTTGTGCATATTTGAATACTTCTTATATTTTCACATAGCTTTTTACTAAGAAAGCATATTTTAGCAAAAAACACTACTGTGGTTGACTCAGTATTTTACACACAAATAAGAATTACATCTACCAAGAAATATTAGCCTTGAAATAAATTACTGAAACATTTTCTGTAAGGATATAAAAAAAGAAATTCAAACAAAATTATTTTAAAATATGAATCATTATGGTATTCTTGCACACACAGTCATAAGCTTCCTCAGATATGAGTTTTTTTGTTGGTGAGTTTTTTTGTTGTTTTTTTGCTTGTGTTTGATTTGGTTGGGGATGAGATGTATGAGATGTGAAAAGGCAAAAATAGAACCTGCCACCCATATTTTAGAAGAGGAACTGAAGCAGTTAGTATTCAAAGCTCTGCTGATTACTGAGACAGATGCTCTAGATCTGTGTTGCAAATACCTTAGCTAGTATGTCTAGTACCACGCTTTCTCATCCAGTCCTCACATTAACAGTTATAATAATCTACAGGTTTACAGGCAGAATTGTTGTGAAAGTAAAGAAAAACTAATGCACTCATGTAAGGAATGGTAAGAGAATGGTATGACATAGGAAGCAAAAATCCTTTGGAAAATAAAAAATTCATCTTCTAACAATGGGTAGGAAGTCAGGATGACAACTTACCTGCTCTTATTTGGAATGAGGCCCTTTTCCAGTTCATTTCCAATTCTCACAGCCAGCCAGTTTCCCAGTTTGCCATCATACAGCGTATCAACTACTCTAAAGATCTCCCCTCTTGTGAATGCTAAGCTCTGTGGTGACTCTTTTTCACACTCAAAGTGGCTCCTGATGAAGAATGAATCTCCTCTGCCACAGGCCATGATGTCTCTGTAGACTAAAGCAGTAACAATTCTTGAGGTTTGTTGTTTTGTTTCCCCACACACACAAATTGAAGGAAAGATTAGGCTGTCATTCTAGGAAAGAGTTTAGAAATTCTTCCCCCCCGCCCGCATTCAGAGAGATGCAAAACCCCAAGCCTTCACATCCATTGCCATGTGCACACCTTATCAAGAGTGTTCTATACTTGTACACAGCCCTTGCAGCAGAGATGTTATTTACTAATAATGAAAAAAATGGTGAGGTGCTCTGAAAAACACATCACACATGCACATCTATATGACCCTTGTGTTATGGAATACAGATCCTCTACTGAAAAGGAGGTTAACTACAGTGCTACCAAGAATAAGTAGAAGAGAGATTATATGTGGTTTTGCTGACCAGAGCTTAAAAAGTTCAGGGTTTTTCTTATGGTTTTGTTAAAAGCACCTACCTTCATACTTGCTTTGAGCCAGAATTGTCACTGTTTCACCTTTAGGGATTTCTAAGAGATACAATACAGCATCTTCTCGAACAAGGCCTCTAAAGTCCTGAGTGTTCACCTAAGTGCCAAGAAACCAAAAGAGAAAACTTAAAAAAAAAAATCAATACTCAAAAAAAAAATCTAAAAAATCTTAATTATTCTCTTATTAAAAAAAAGAAGTGTAAGTCAACATATATATATGTGTGTGTGTGTGTGTGTGTGTGTGTGTGTGTGTGTCTGTTGCCATAAGGGATATTTTATTCTAGGCATTTGTCTGAAGTAACAAAATCCTGGGTGTGCATTAATAGACTGTTTCTTTAATAGGCTCCAAAGGGCCTTGAAAATCAAGGCTATCTAAAGAGATAAGAGGCAGAAAGTTACATTAGCCTCCTATTCAAATTTTCAGAAAAAATTGGAGAATGTAAGTTCAGAAACTGGAAACGTAAATCAGTTAACCAAGGAAACTGGATAAAGATGAAAGAAGAAAAATACAATAACCTCACTTCCCTCTACCCCCTCCAAGACTTGGAAGAAGCACTGTACAGAAAATTTATTCTCCCATCCTGGGGCATTTTTCTTGATAAATATCATTCCTACTTACCCTTTCTACAGAATCTTAAACAAACTCAAGTTACATATAATTATCCTTCAAAAATTCATTTCAGTAAGTTCCCTTCAACACACATACATACTTCCAAAGCAATAACTTGACTTCCTAAAACTGTATTTCTTCTGTATTTCCACTAAGAAGCAGACAAAAAAATAAATAAATACAGAAGTGATTTCTATTTTAGGGACACATACCTTAAGAATCTGATCTCCTTCCTGCAGTCCCTCCTGATCAGCTGAGGTACCTTCTTGAATTCCAGCAATAAATATCCCTACATCATTTCCGCCAGCCAGTCGTAGACCCACACTGTCCCCTTTCTTGAATCTCACCATTTTTGTATTAGGACTACAACATTTAGAGGCAGAAAAATGAAGTAAGGTCAGATGTTTGGCATATGTCAATAAAAGGTTGTCAAGAGAAGAAAACTAACCTTTCAACAAAATCTTATGGATAGTATTCTTAGACTCTCTATTTCACTACAAAGGCTGTATTTATTCAGGTCACTCTTCAGTGAGGGACAGAAGCACGTAATTTGCATTTTTTAGTGAAACTTGAACTAGGAACAGCAACTGAGTGGCATACACAGACTTGACAGAGCAGGAAAATCACCACCTCTTCCTGAAACCCCCAGATTGTTCACTGACTCTTGGATCTTCTCTCAGATGAATGGCTGGGTTTTTGCGAAAAAAAAACCCCAACAAAACAAAAAAACCCCGAAAAACCAGATAAGAAATCATATGCATTGTATTTCCTCTATTTGCTCTATAACTGCCATATGAGTTAAAATTACACCTATTTGCTTTTCAGCTTAACATGTTTGTTAGAAGTCTTCAAGTTTTCTTGTATTGAAGAGGCATTTTCAAGTACACTTTACTGATACGTTAACAATCAGTCCTTTTATATTGCAGCAGGAGAGGCTACTGGACTAGGCTCAGCTTTTTCGTTGTTAGAAAAGCTGTATGCCTGAGTGACCTTCCAACAGAGAGGACAGTACTTATCTGTCAGCCTTTCTCAGTAATACTCTAAGCCTGTATTATAAATTCCCTTCACCAAAATAATCACTTGATTAATTTGAACATCAATGACAACATATGCAGAGTCCAACCCAGAAAACGTCTGAAAATCCATTTGAGAAAATACACCAAGCTACATAACTTCAAAATGTATCTTTAGGCTTCTCCTTACAATCTCAGTGCTACCCTCCCTTCAATTTCTGTATTTGGAAAATATCCAAAGAAAACATGCAATTTAACTTCCTTTTAATACAGTTTGCAACTTTTACTGTCTTCATTGTTAAAGAATCAAAAGCACCAGGTTGTATTTACTGCTTATAAAAAAAAATAAATAAATCATACCACCACTGTCCTGCTCCCTCAGATAAACTTTAGAAGAAACATTTTGTTCATTTCTAAGCAGACATTAGAACTGCACTATTAGGCTACACGGGCTTGGATTTGAAGGAGAGACAAGTTTCTGTACAGGTTTCCAGCTTGTATAGAAACGTGCAACAAGCTTCTTTTAAAATTAAATACAGGACATAAATAGAAGACATATTGCAATGAAGGGGAGGGTTGTCGTGTATACAGATAAAATACCAGAAAGGGTGTAAAATACGATTCCATAGAATTGCACAGGCTACAATGGCTCTCTTCTCAAAGCAGGTTGTTCAGGGTCTTGACCAGTTATATTTTTGAGTATCTCAGGTGGCAGAAATACCACATCTGACACTGGAAAATTATTCCAGTGGTTTGTCACCCTAATAATAAATTTTTTTCTTCTTTATATCAACTCAGAATTTCCCGTTTCAGCTTCTGCCCCTTGCTCTTCATCCTCTACCCCTATGAGAAGAATATGGCTCTGCTTTCTCTACACCTACTATCCATTAGGTGATTGCAGACAGCAGTAAGATGTCCCTTCAATTCTCCAGGATTAACAAACTCAGTTTTCCCAATCTTTTCTTGTATGCTATATGCTGCAGCCACAGACCCCCTGGACTTGCTTCATTCAGGGTGTCAGTGTCTGTTTTGTCCTGGGGAGCCCTGAATAGTACTCCAGATACTATCTAAAAGTGCCAGATAGAACACAATATTAAATATGTACCATTGTGTACATTCCCATACAAACTCAGAAGCACAGGGTGTTCTATGCCTTCCAGGTAGAAGGCAAGTCTATGCCTTCCAGTCAGATACTTCTAAGAAAAAAAAACAAACTGAGTTAAAAGTTTGACTCAAATATGGTCAGTTAGAGGTCATGTAATCTCTTCTTGGCATTAAGCTATGAAGTGATTATCAGTCTCCAACAGGCAAAAGACCCTAAAACCCATGCGACCAAAGAACCAAGTACAGGTCAGTAGAAGAACACTGTGCAAAAGAACATGGCAAGTGCCACCTTACCCATATATTGCTTCATCTTCAGGGCTGGCTTTAAGCATTGTTCTTGTAACTGCTTTAGGTTGAGACACTATATGTAAAAAATACAGTAGAAGTTAGTAACTATTAAAAAACCTTACAAATGGCAGCAAATTTTAATTAATAGCAATCAAACCCCTCCATGGTCAAGATTAATATGGATTTAAAATGTTAAGCATTTATTTTACTAGAACTTCTTTGCTCCTTTTTTTTTTTTTTCCAATTCTCGAAGAAGAACAAAAAGGCCAAGGGATTGATACATAATTCTTTCGGTTCAGATCAGACTTCAGCCATAGCATCACTTGGCAGCTCAGGGCAACAGGCTACATTAGATGCTCTAGGGGAGTACCTGGTTTTTGAGGCAGTAATTCTAATAAGCAACAGAATTCTAACAATACCAGGTGTTTCTTCTGTTGGTGGTGAAGACACTTTGTGGCCAGGAAGAAAAAAAAAAAAGCAAACAAAAACTTCAGACTCTGACCTGCTGGATCATCTTGGTACTTCAGTTCTTTATTTATGTCTACAACTGAAACAGCAGGAGTACCAATGTCACCAGTTGATTTAAATGGTGTAGGCATTGCTCCCATCCTGGACATCCTACTGGATTGATCATCTTTTGCACTGGAAAAAAAAAACAACAAAAAAACTTCTCAAAAAACGTAGGAAGATCAGATACAAATGTCATTTATTTTAAGAACTTCCTTTGGTAAGAATTTAAAAAAACAGACTAGTCAAGACAATTTCTTACTTTGGTTTCTCTTTCAGCTTTTCATTCGATGAATGCGAGTCGAGATCAGAATGACGCAATCCATCATCTTGAGGAGAAAATGATCTGTTTGACTCTATTTCAGAAATGTCTGTAAAGAGAGCAGCAAATCAAGAACTGCAGAATTTTAGATTATCTGAACACCTGATCACCATATTCTTTACAAAGCTCCACATAAAAGATACAGTGAACCTTTAAGCCTACTCACAGTCAGAGTTGGATTTGACTAGAGATCAAAAACTGCTGTATGCCTTTTAGTGCTTCCATTCCCTGACACCCCAAGAATACTTCAGGAAGGTTTCACAGAACTTTAAAAGGAAATACACTCAAAGAACACATCTATTTTGAGCACAATGGAAACTCATTAAATAGCATTAGCAGACTCATCTGAGGTCTCATGCAGATTACCAAAGAGAAGACCACCTTAACAACCCTCACATCATTACTTTTCCAGTGATGAAACAGAGTAGGCCTTAAACATCTCAGTTTTCACAGTAAAACCTACAAGAAGTTGCACCCAGTCTTCTGACATTGGAGAAGAAGTATATTGCACTAAGTAACACATCACCCTGCTCTCCCAAACATCCCAAACCAGATTACAAACATCCAAAGCAAGATTATGTTGAAAGATGTATCTCATATGCTGTGAGATCATTTTGTACAGAATAGATACTGGAAACAGAAACCAGTTTCCAAGTGCCTTAATTTTCTCTTGTTGTGACATTTCTTCCCTCCTGTTTAATGCTGCCATGAATTTTAATGCCCTCAGAAAGAGAGACCAGTCCAATCCATTTGTTTTTAAAACTGAAATCTTTTATTACAGCAACTAATTTGCTTATTCTGAGAAGCAAGTTCATTCTGTCCCTGCACAGAATCCAGAACTTTTTATCCACATTAAACCTCACCATCCATTTCTGAGTCACTGTCATTCAATGAAGGAATGTTGAGCAGTGTCTGCTTTCTGTCCCTGAGGACAACCAGCTGGAGCTTCCCTCGTGATTTCTCAATCAATTTTCGGGCATCAGATAAAGACATGTTTTCTGTCACTGTACCATTGATCTGGGCATAAAAAAAAAAAAGCACAACAATAACACTACCAGTAAACAAACAAGTCCATATTTTGCTCAAGTTTAATAGTGAGCTTGACTGTATCATGACTTACTCTAGCATAACTGCTATAGCAAATGCCTGCTAAACTGCTAGCAGTATAACCAGAACAGACCTTGAGAATGATATCTCCTTCATGAAGGTTGCCATCTTTGGTTGCTAGGCCAGTACGGGTCATTTCTTTTATGAAGATCTGACTTCCAAGCCGGAGACCATATTCTGGAATCAGAGAAATAATCCACTGTAGCTTAGATGAGAGAGGATGAATTTTCTAAAAGCTACCCAGTGGACATGCAGCACACTCCATTACACCAAGAGAAAAGAAAGAGATAAAATATGGACCTAGTAAACCCACTTAACTGTAGTTAACTCTCTTGTTCCTGTGCTGTCACCATAGTCAGAACAAACAGCAGGCCCAAAACAATCTGACAGGTGATCAGTCTGCACCTTCAACAGCAAAACAATGCCTTCATTATGCAGGTGCTGGATGAGATTCTGTGTGTATCATATTTTAGTATGGTGTAGAGAGGGAAGAGTCAAAAAGCACTAACAGAACAGCTGGGTTTTTTACCAGTTGCTGCATGATGACCCTTTATCTGCTTTAAAAAATTCACCACATTTGAGTGGTGGTCTGTAGAGTATCCATACAAACATATTTCTCCTTACCTGTATACCTATTTGCATTATCTTTACAAGTGGAAACATTACATGCAGGGAAGAAGAGGAAGGAAAGGGATTCTTGCCAGAGGAAATGAAAAAAAGAAACAACAAAAAAACCCAAACAAACAAAAAGGAGGTTATATCCTCCTAAAGGTTACATGAGAAGAAAATTATTACAAATCACCACAGGGCAGATTAAAAAAAAAAATCACACATAAAATCCCCACAAAACAACCACCACACAAAACAAAAAAACAAACAACAATCGAAAAGATAAAGAATGCACAACCTAATCTCAGTTATTCTTTATAGCACGTGAGTCTTCATTTCACAGCACACGGAAGATCAGGCTTTTGACTTTCATTACATAGTCTAATAGAAAGTAAGGGCTGTTTCAGCTGTTGCTGTTTCAGTATTCTTTAATTACATTCTTAAGTATTCAGAACAACACTTGGAACTAATTTAATTATACTGAAGAAGTAAGTGTATTGTTAAAGACAGAGTCTGCTCTTCACCCTTTGTAGATGTGCCAACTGTAATCTGAATGACAATCAGATCTATGTTTCCCACCAGAGCTAGAAGAATAGGGCGCAGAAAATGGGAAATCAAAGGACATCGTAGCTTGAAAAGACTGAAATTATGTGGGTGAACAGTTCTTTGTTCAAACGTGAAGTTCAAAGTGCTGGGGGAAAACACACCTCAAACCAGCCAGGAAGAATGAAAGAACAATTTAGGCAATCGGACAGAAAACTCAGCATTTAATCTGTAAAAGCAGAGAATATTAATGCCTTATTCCTCCCTGGCCAAAATAACATGCTGCTTTAGAAGTCGATGCTCTACTCCCTTACTACACCTACCTTCATTATGTCTGCCTTTTGTTAAGAGAACGCTGATGGGTCCACTCTGATCCTGCGGGCCTAGGTACTCATGCTGATGGAGTATTTCTGGTGAAGGACTTCGAGAACGAAGCCTATCCCGGCTTCGACTCCTCCTGTCCCTCCCATACCTAGGGTCAGGTTGAGCTCCATGACCGTAACTGGGTGGGCTGTAGTCTCCTCTGTAATCCCGTTCATAGCCACCATCCCTGTCGATGCTCCTTCCCCTGCTCCGATCTCTTCTATAGTCTCGATCCAAGCTCCTGTCAACACTCCTGCCACGGCTCCGGTCACAGCCATAGCTACCCTGCCTGCCATGGTCTCTGCTGCTGTTACGACCTCTGTCGTGGTCATCCCTGTAGCTCTGGTCCAGGCTGTTTCCCCAGCTCTGGCTGCGCCCTCCATTGCCGCTGTGCCAGCTCCTTTCGCTGTAGCCACTGCGAGCACTTTTTCCATCGAACTCTGCATGGTCATCCACTACATCTAAAGCTCTGTCCTCGTAATCAAGGGAGGGGCTTCTCTTCAACACAGCAGCCTGGACTTTCCTTGGTCTTTTCACTACCTGTTAGATGCAATACAAAACAAATGAGAACCTCCAATGCACAGTGTGAAAGTCAGCAGACTAATATTCTTCAGTCTTCAAATACAGATTGAAAAAAAAAATTTATAGAAAAAACAGTAAATTAGACTATTTAGATTTGCAGAAGGAATATTTGCTAGTTGTGAGGATAAAGAACAGTAGGAGAATTAAAGGAAAAAAAATAAATCAGATTGGCAACCACATTCTTCTACCTCTGCAAGAGTGTAAGTAACGAATATTTTTTTTCTTTTTTCTAGAGGACTTCTAAAGTGTGACAAGCTACCAGAAAAGAAAGTTGTAGATGTCTCTCTCAACTAACAAAAGCCAATTGGGACAGCGAAATGTTGGACAAGATCTGGGTATGCAAGACAATTTCTCTCACATAAATTGTTCTTTCCAACTACTAGTCATTGTTCAGTAAAAATAAAGATTAGGGACATACAGAATCACGCAGACCTTTTAATTTTACTCCTAGTTTTTCCACAGGATATATTAGTGACACTGTTTAATTTTCATTTGTTTAATCTGTAGAAACTATGTTTTTGCTTTTATTTATTTACTTTCTCCATCCTATAGGGCAACAGCTTGCTTTGCTTTATGCATTTGTTATACACTTCATTGAAGAAAGCAACATCTTGACTAGTCACGCAGGTACATCTCACTGTAGTATGAATACATTTGTAATTTACTTACAATGGTGGCCACTTTTCCACTTTTCCTAAGCTGTTGGACGGCAAAAGAATGTGGAACATTTTCCATTGGGGTCCCATTAACTATGACCACCCGGTCATTTTCTCTGGAAGAAGGGGAAAAAGAAAGGAAAAATTAAGAGGAATCTTAATGAAAACATCAGAAAAACTTGGGGTGGGGTTTCTGGGGGTTTTGTTTGTTTGTTTTTGTCAGTGGGAATCTATGGATTTCTTTCATCTTAACAGGAAGTTTTGCTTTAAAAATTAGACCTTTGGTAGCAGAGACTATGGCTGTACATCTACTTAATGTCCAGCTTAGGCACCCTGCCATAATGTAAAAAAAAAATATTTTGTTTTTTAAAGAATATTTGTACACGCCCAATAACACTTTTTTTTTTCAGTTCTTTCATAACTTCTAGTCTTTCACACCAACATAAGAATTTCAAGAGATCTTCAAATTGCTTCAGCCATAGCAGTATTCATACAAATCTTGACAAGTACCACTCCAGTACACTTCTCTGTAAGACTGGCATTCAGGCTCCATCTACTCTGAAGAAAGATGGCTGCAGGGAAAAAAACAACCAAACTGTAATATACAAAAGTCCTCCCTGCTGTAAAACACAGGCTAAAAAATAATTACTAACTCATCTATTCAGACCTCATGCATGTCATGTAGGTTGTTGAGATGTAATTCAGTCATTCTCAGAAGACAGCCCTGTAACACATGATTAATTAAAAATCCTATCTTCCAGAAAGGCATTTTGGTGCAGAACACGCAGGAAATTAAAATTTAAAAAATAATAGTTAAAAAAAAATAGTTAAAAAGCATCTACCACTCCTTGTATTAGGTTATGCTGGTGATTACTCAGTTTCTAACTTATAATCAGAGCATTAGCTAAACCAAGTACTGGTTAGTGTGCCATTTTTTGGTAGATAACAAGAAATCTTTCGTATCCATTATTTTCTCTTCATTGCAATCATGTTGCATCACAGTCTTTTCTTTAAATAAGATTACATACTTTAAGCCACTCTTTGTAAAACACCTTCTCTAATTCCTAAATTATTTTTGTGCCTCTTTTCATACCCTTCTAACCTTTGCTGAATTAGTATTCCAAAACAGTAAGCATTACTCCAGTATCAGTTTCATCCACGCTTTGTGTGAGTTATAAATAGCTCTCTTCACAGTCCACATACCCAAAGTCAGTATCAAACCTACTGTTGCAACACTACATCAAGAACTCCCATCTACTTATGCCCACTCTGCTTTAAGGACTGCAGGACTGCAATTCCCCCTATGAAGGCTAGGCCAATATTCCTTGGTTTGTCAGAGGAATGGCTGTGCATTTGGTTTTCTTCAGAACACTTTGTCTGGATGTGTCCAAATTGCTTGGCCTTGTCATCAATTTACTTAGAATTTTACATAATTTGTGGATGTTATCTTATTCCTTAATCAAAGGTGATTATGGAACAGGGTTGATGATAGCAGATAGTGTGTGGATAGTGCAGGGATCACTGCTATTAAAGTGAAGGTTTTGTATGTTCATGTTATTATTTTTTTTTACCTGCTTCACAATAATCCTTTAATCCAGTCCTTCAATAACTCCTGCCCATGTCAGTCTTTTCATTACCTCACCAAAAACTAATGTTTAGCAAAGCGGACAGAATCTACTCTTTTGAATTATTGTTACTGCAGAACTTAGTCATTCTTCCAAATTTTCAAGTATTCCAGGTCAAAGGATAAAAAACTGATCAGCAGCAGGGTAGAAACTGTCTCAACCTATAGATCTAAAATTACATGTCATGCCATGCTCCTGACACCTTAGGAGTGAAGACTCCTGTTTGGGCTAACAAGCCATTCTCTTGAAAACTAATGTTTGATCACCTAATATGTTTCTTGGAGGAAGAAATGGAGAACATTTTTTCCACTGTTTCTTTAAAAGAAATTTAATCTTAAGAGAAACATACTTTAAAAGCTTTTCAACACCACTACAGTTTCATTTCTTACAAAACAGCAAATAAAACTACCTTCAGGTGGTGTTTGTTTGTTGTGTTGTTTATTTATTTTAAAAACAGACATCTAGATTTTTAAGAGGACATCAAACACTGAGTTAAATCACTAGAATTTCAACAAAGCCTCATATGTTTTGTGTTAATCTATGGCCATATCTCTCAAAATATGCCAGATAGAGAAATAAGAAATTGCTTACTGAAGTAACCCATCTGCCGGACCACCTGGGAGAACATCTGAGATGACTATTGATGTTTCACCATTTTCAAAATGAGGGTTATCTCTGCCGCCAGACACTGCAATCCCAAATCCTCGTTTTGAATCCTTTACAACAAAAACAAACAACAACAAACAACAAAACTCAATTCCATCCACAGGGAGAAAGAAAAGTATCATTAATGCTCCTGTCATGGCACTCTACCTAGATAATTTTTAAAATACAAAAGTAGCATGCAAAGAACTGAGGAAATAGATAGCACCTCTAGAATTAAAAAGGAATGAGTTTACAAATCCATGCAACAAGATAACACATTTCTATGTTCTAAAACCTCAGCCTTGTGATATCTAGGAATTAAGCAAAGGTTTCAGTAACTTAGCCTACATCTTGTTCCACCATTCCACTGATTATTCATAACAAGTTTATTGTTAGATAAATCTATTTTGTTAGTTATACTTGGGAAACTTCAACCTCTTCCAGGATCTCATCTTCATTATGATTGCTATCTAGTAACTACTCATCAATTAAGCTAAACAAGATAATGGCCAATTACAAAAAACAAGTACTGAACTTGTGAATTCTATATAATTTTCCTCTATAACAATAATTTAAATATGTGAAACTTCTCATCATAGAGCTAACAGATCCATAAAAGCCCTAAGACAGCTTTTGTACAATAAGTAAATACTCAATAGGCTGCGAAGGAAGCACGTCTGTAACCCTAGACCTGAAACCTAATAGCCACCCTCCAGTACCTGAAGGGAGCTTATAAACAGTCTGGAGAGGGCCTGTTTACAAAGGCCTGTAGTGAAAGGGCAAGAGGCAATGGTTTTAAATTAGAAAGGAGTGGATTTAGATTAGAAATAAGGAAGAACTTTCCCACAAGAGTGGTGGAGCACTGCAACAGGTCATCCAGGGAGGTGGTCGAGGCCCCATCCCTGGAGACATTCAAGCTGGGGCCTGAGGAGACTCTAAGCAACTTGCTCTAGTTGAAGATATCCCTTCTCTCAGCAGGGGGGGTTGGACTAGATGGCCTCCAGAGGTCCCTTTCAACCCAGATGTTTCTATGATTTCTATGACTGTTGACTGCTGAGATGCAGACAAGAAGGTATGTGCGAAAACCATGCTTTGTTAAACACACAGCTTTAATTTTATCAGCTACTTAACATACACCTCCAATAATTATTAAATACAAATTATACTACATTTAAACAATGTTTTAACACAGTGACGAAGCAATACCCAAAATTATAGTTGTGCTTTTTCCCTAACTCCCAATCGACATGTGTTCATCACATCCCAGCTCATGTTCCACTAATGTCAATATTAAGTGATTATTTGAGTAGGAAAAAACCCCAGGTGTGTTTGTTTTGTTTAACAGCTGCACTTTGCTTGCTGCATATTAGTTTTATAGGAGTAGTTTGATGCTTCAAGTCAAACCTATACAGAATTGAAGGTAATGGTAAAATCCCTTGGCAGTGGCTGATGCAGCAAGTCCAATAGTCCTTTGCCACTTTATTATGACAGCCCACCCAAGGCAGAAAAAAAAATAAATCATGCTCATTTACATTATATTCAAGATCTGTAAATTTGGAAGTTACATGTTCCGCTTCTGACACAGTTCTTCTGTCTACCACTGTAAGGTAAAAACAATCCTCTCTCAGCACTAGAACAATCGCTATTTTACCTTGGGTCATCAAGTTGATACCATTGCAGAACACATAAAATAAACATTCAGCATGGTAGAGGCTGCTCACTGAACCCAGTTCATCAGACCAGCTGGGGAGAGCACTGCCACTGCCAAAGCCCATGTCCTGTGCCATGGTGCAGCTGCGTAGCCTCCAGAGAGCTCAGAAACTAGCAGTCTACTGTCTTTAACTCAAAAGTGCTCTACATAAATGAGATGCTTCCTATTTCTTAGGATAATTGTTAAAAGTCACATCTAATGTTCATATGTTTTAGAAATGCTGATTATGGTAGTTTTTTATTAGATTCTACAGTGGTAGACATTAAGTATTTTTATAAAAAAAAACCCCGTAACAGTGGAAGCATGTCTAGTAATTATAAAGGCATTAACTACAACTGCTTGATAAAACCATCTGCTTTGTTTTTAAGGTTGTTCAATGATGAATTTAGCTATGTGGCTGGCATGAGGTATATATTACACTGTCATTATAAAGACTACACAGTAGCAAATACAGTCCTTAAATTGTCACTTTAAGGAGTCATGCTATTGTATGAGTAGCAATTAAGCTTTTAAGTGGAAAGCATATCTGATTTGGACAAGTCTAATCTCACATATGCTAATAACATCTACTGTAACACATACTTAGACTAAACCAGTGCCTGAATATTTGAAAACTAAAAATACAACAGGCTCTCACCTTTTGTAAGGTCACAGTGTACTGTTCCCATATCAGCTCTTCCATGCCTGGGGCCTGTTGCACACAGAAACCAATTAGTAAAACACAAAGCTTACAACTATCTAAATTAAAATGTGAAATACCCCAATAAAACACAAGTATAAAAATAATGCATGTTCTAATAATTCAGTAGAGTTAACATGAAATGCATGTATTTCTTAATGATTATTCTCTTATTAAAAAGGCAAAAACATTAATAGGTACACAGTGGTAGAATCCCTTCACATTTCAGCTGATTTAATAGCTCATTCTGACTTCCTGGAAAAGTCCCATTCAGCAAAAGCATTTAATTCAGATTGCACAAGCATTACATAGCCCTGATGCAAGTAACACACAAAATACTTAAGGAAGACCTCTCCATTCCAGTATGCAGTAAGTTTAGCAGTTGAAACTGAGTTTTTCAGAAAGAACTAACCTTTAGAACTTTTGATTCTTTTTTCAAGTGAATTTCACAAAAAGTTACATCCACTATGAATTACCTACCTGTGAATTTAGATTCCCCTCAATAAATTAAATTTTACAGGAAAACGCAGTGTATCACTATATAGCACTGGTCTATAGCACTGGTCTATAGCACTGGTCTATCGTTTTCCATCACACTTCTCAGAAACTTTTTTTTCCACATTTCCAGTTAAAACTGATCCTGAACTGATCAGTTTGCCTAACATGATATAACCTGAAATTTTTCCAAGTCACAGCTTAAAATATAATACAGAATAATCACCCAGCTGTGATGCATCCTATAGTACACAGCCAGCCCCTGCCCTGTAAAATGAGGAGAAACGCAAGCCACAGTATCTGACACACTGCAAACATTTCGAAACAAAGCATTTATTGCAGAAGAAAAATCCAGGCATTGTGTGAGTAACTGCATGAACATATTCAAGCCACTGGCTTTCACTGCTAAAAGTGGTCTGTCTTGGGAAGCCAAGCGCTTGCTCTGAAAACTTAAGTTCATAAAGAGGCCCTTTTAAAAGGTATTAAAGGGATTACTGGCAACTAAACTCTGAAACTATAGACATAGAAGTGACACAAGAAAGGCATCCATCCCCTGTATTTCCAGACTGAAAACCTCCTGGCAGTATGCTACTGTTTAGCAAGTTATGGATGCTGTTTCCTGAATGCAAAGAACCCAATGATATATTCTTCCAAGAGATTCTGAGAATTCAGAAGAGGGACTAGGTTTATATTTTCTATTGCATGTTCACTGTATTGAAAATCAAAACTTAAGTCCTACTCAGAGTTCCTGAGGGAATATGCAAAATATTCAGCATTCTCACCAGGACTTCTACAGAGCTGAACAGTGTTAAATTTCCACTGTTCTCCCAGAAAATGAACAATGGTCTCCAGTATTCAGAATATTTTTGGTTCAATTAAAACAGCTGAACGAGAGCATATCTTAAATTAAAAATTATACAAGCAAGCATTTCTTAAATTCTTCCCCTGTAGGTCAAGCAAGAATGAGTGATATTTATAACTGTTAGTATTAAAATAGATGTCTTGGGTCAGTGAATTACTATGTCAAAGCAGATGGTGAAATTTTCTCTGATATTCCCATTTAACCAGCAGACATGCTTAATTCTTCAACTGGCTGACACTGAGCTGCCTCACTATATATATCCCTTTACATATAGAACCTTCAGTAAGTAACATTTATTTCCTTAACTAAACACTTTTCTGAGCTGCTGTGATGCTGCAGTGAATAGCAGTAACAAGGTTTGCTTGTCTGGCACACATGAAAATGTGTGAACAGTTTAACTAACACTCACCTTGGGCTACACCATCACTGTCCTGCTTTTCTGTAAGGTATTTTTAAGTTCTGCAGAAAACCAGTCTGTGCTAAAGGAAGGCCTCAGTGTCATTTAAATTCCAGTTGACTTCACTGAAGGAAGTTTTAGAAATAAAATACAGTGTCAAATGATTTGAAGGACAAGAGAGTGGTTTAAAATTTTGTAGAAGCAGGAGAGATGGAAAAAAAAAATCCATCCTTTTCACTGCATAAAAGCCTCAACAACTTACATGTGTAACAAGAACATCACTTAGATCCAATTAGCACTCTACAAAGATCTCACCACCTCTGCCTCTCAGACTAGAATACTGAGTGCTTCTGTGAAGGCAAAACTGAAAGGTTGGCAGGATGCAATCAATGAGAGCTTACTACCTGTGGGGACAAAGACCAGCTGCAGTTGCTTCACTCTTCCAGAAACTTTTAACACCAGGACTTGCAATAGACTACCTCCTAAGGAAGGACTGATAAATGGGTGCTCATTCATTGCAACACCACAGAATGAGGATGAGGAAAGTATACTATAAAGAAACTGGGAACATATTTATGGCTCTGAAACAGTTACACTTACAGGAAATCCCTTCCAGAAAACTAGGCCTCCTCCAAGCAGCAGCACAAGCAAAACCTTGCACAACTGGAGCAATGCATTGTGTGGTAAATCAAAGCACTGTCATAAGCTAATAGATTTAAGGTTTTATTTATTCTGACAAGTCCCTTGGTATCTGGTGATGAAAAATTAAGCCTCACCAAATTAAGTATTTGCTCAAGTAATACATTTTTAGAAACTGCTCCTTGGGAAACTGTCTGCCATTTGCTGAATGCTGTATTAGCAAAGGGAGGTACGCTGTGTACTTGTAAAGCTGATTCTCTGCAACGCAATTACCAAGGCAACAGGACTAGTTCTGCTGAACTGATAAAGCTGTGCAGGCTTTGTAACAGTTCAGAGAACTGAATGGTCACCTTGGAAGCCTCTAAGGCACAAAACACATGTACTCTCTCAAATCTCTAAGCAATAATCTCTTTAACATTATAAATTGTACTGTGCTTGCTACTGTCACGATGTTAAACCATACTGACAGATTAATGGAGAAGAGAATACTGAGAGGCAGAGACTACAGATGTTATAAATCATCAGTTGAGGACTTAATCAAAACTAAGACTAAAGTCTCTACCACAAATGCAAAATTCCTGTATTCCACATCTAATAACATGACTCTCTTCTGAATGAATTGAATGATGGGTTAAAAAAAAAGCCTCCATCACCTTGCCAGTTTCTTCACACTTCATCAGTAATGAAACACAAAGGGGTCCCGAGCAGGCTGTGCATCTCTTATAAGATTACAATTTAACTGCAAGATTGACTGCACACCAAAATACTGAAGAGAGAACAGCAGGCAAAACGGTTAAGAACTCCACCTCCAGTTACTAATAGTAACTGTTTGCAAGTCTACACAGGTTTCACACAGATAGTGGGTTACCTGCAGCAAATGCGAATTACTGTAATTAGCTAGTCTAAATTCATTAGCAACTATCGTCAGTCTATTTCTAATTAGAACACTGTAGTCAGGATTTGCTTAAATCTGCCTAATGCTCATATACCAAAATGACAGGTGCTTCCTACATACCCAAAATAGACTGCTTAACAGAATCTTTGGCAGGAAACTAGTGAAAGTGCTAAAATCATCTGTGTTGCTATGAACAGGCAACTGTTGCAACTCTTGCTGACAAGAGATTTATGCAATTATTTGCTACTGAGAGATCATGAAAGACAATTTCATTCACACTGCAAGAAGAAAACCAGAAGATCTGCCACAACAGTTATCTGGCTATAAAAGTGAGTTGGAGAGGGGAAGGATACACATGGGGAAGGGGGGGTAAGAAAAAACTTGGAGCAAGATGCAACAAAAAGCAACTCACGTGCCCTTTCAAAATCCCCAACTTTTTGACTGCATGTGACCACATTCTCTGCAGAGCTTGAGCTGTCTTCATTGTTGCAGGATATAATCTGTGAGGGGACGCTGTGCATCCCCGTCTTTTCATCTGCTTCCACCACTCAACACGGTTATGTAATTCTAATACAATAGTGGCCTACATACTCGAACAAATCCTGCCATCAGTTTCACACAGAAACACATCAAAACCGCAGTAGGGAAATGTACCAGGAGTTCAGCTCCCACTTTTAAGAGACCCCAGGATAAAGCAGTATTGTAATCTTATGTTTTGTGCTTTGTTTTTTATTTTTTTCTCAGTAAGTGTCCGAAACAGATCAATATGTAGCAACTTACTCTTTTTCCAAACACAGGTAGGTACACCCCACCAGGAACCTATTTGAAACTTTAAAGACAAAAAAAACCCATCAGGTTTAAGAAGCACAGTTCAGATTTGAAAATTCATATTCTGATTTTAAAATATTCAAGTAAAAATTACCATTTGACTCCATTATCTTTAATAATTCTATGGTTTAGCAGCCTCTATTAAATGTAAACAATTTAACTGCTGAACCCAGAAAGTCCTTATTCAGAAATAACTGCATACACTTGAGTAATCCCTGAGATGCATGTGTGAATTTACATATACATACTTGCTGGCAGAAAGTGAAAAGGGAAAGAGAAACAAAATTATAGTAGCCACAAATAACAGGCACCCCCATTTTCCTCAAACATTTAAGAAGATATTTTTAAGAATTATAAGCTAATAATACAGGCAAACAGATGACTTAATTGGAAAACAGGTCAAAGTATCAGTTCCACCTCTGCTGCATGAATGCTGTGAAATTTAAGCCTTAAAAGAACTTTTCCCTAGACTTCATGCCAGTAAGTTTCATAGGCAGTGAACAGATAGGAACATATACTAAGCTCAGCACGCAAGAGTAACCCAAACCTCAATCTGTAGACTGCATTTTTATTAATGGAACAAGTATTCAGACAGCACTGGAAGATGTAGAGGGGTGGGGTGGTTTTTTAGTTGGTTTTGGGTTTGTTTTTTTTTAAGTACTTTCCATTAAGACTGAATTCAAGTTTTTGTGTTTCAACTGTTACCTCATCCCTGCACTCACCAGCAGAACTTGGATGAACACAGGCTTGCACCTTCAGTGCCAAGCTGCCAAGGAAGAACACCATCCAGCCTGAAGCAAAGGGCCCAGGAGAAGCTCACTGACACCTGCCTGTGACAACAGCTTCCCATTTCCAGAGCACACATGTGGATAAGTAGTTTAAAGCCAGTCATTATAAACTATTTTGATCAAAACGTTAATGCCTGTAAACATTTCTAAAGGAAAAAAAAAAAAGTAACAAACTCATTCCTCTGAACAGACTTGGATTCTCAGCTTCAGCAGTAAGTGTTATAAAATTATTTTTAAAAAATAATCACGAAGCAGAAATAAATGTGTTTGAGACCTCTAGCCCAGTCTTAGCTCTCCTCCTCCTCGACCTGACAAAGCTTCATTAGCACTCCAAATACAGTGCTTCACTAAAAAAAGCCTGTGATAAAGGAGAACAAAAATGTCAAAACATTGTCCATGATAAAGACAGACAGTCCACACCAGAACTTAAAAGGAACCTGAAAATAAACTTTTAAAAGTTTATCAGGAAGTCTAGGAATTTTACTGCAAATTTAATTGCAAAGTTGTAACAGGAACTGTGAAGAGACTGGTGATTTAACAAAGAAAAACTGAATTTGGATAAAGAAGTTTTTGAATTTGGGTATTTCATTTTGGAGGAAAACAGTTTCTCCAGGATTGGAATTCCTCTATTCCTCTTCTGTGCAAATAAGCAAAGGGAAATCTGAAATGGTCTTCTAGGCTCTGTAATGGAAGTAACACATAAAAGAGGTCTTTTGCCATCTTCCTACCCGTCCCCCTTCATCTACTACATGCATTTAAGCATAAAAACCTTGATAGACAAGTTCAGATTTCCCTAAAGATAGACTCCTGTACTGATGATGATCAAGTACTTCAAGTTTAACTGAAAATCATAGGAAGTAAAGGATAGAGACAGAGGATCTTCTAGACACTGATATGAGCAGCAAAGTGGAGAGACTGCAGAGATGCTTCAAGATGTTGGCAGAATACCTGGTCTCAAAGATCACATACATTCTCAGAGGATTCAGAAACCACCTTCCTATGTCAGCTACCTGTGTATAAAGGGAATTATGACAGACAAAATTGATGGTCCTAGATTTTAAGGCATTTAAATATGCTGCTGCACTTCATCTTCTGGGAAGCAATCAGTGTGTGATGTGAAAGTCTAGTACATACACCTAGTACAGTCTACTAGGCTGTTAAAGATGCCTATGAAAAGTGTAAGAGAGGCTGCATATCCGGAGTGTAACAAGTATTCTTAACATAGTAAAAAATGACTGGAGAGGAACAGGACCTTTACTAGGCCTTTCCCCGGTTGTACTGAAGGGTGCTCAAACCACTTTGAAGAAAGAAGTCTCTGCCTGAAGTATTATCATGAAGCATACGGTATGGCAGATCTTTGATTAGAATCTAGAAAGAAAACTATTTACTCCTCATCTTTATAATACAGCCAACATCTCACAAAAAAAGGAGGTACCAATAAATCTTGTAATTCAGGGAAACAGATTTCTGCACCAGTACAGGAGCACCTAGAAGGACTTAATTGTCCTTAAAAGGAACATGTTCCCAGAATGATGAATGGCTCAGATTAAAGGAAGAGAAATTATAAAAAGTGATTAAGAAGTGATAAAAAATGGTTACCTCCACAGGAGCTCATAAATTCTAATTTCCCAGTTTACTAAAATCAAGATGCTTGTTGACATTAAGATCATTGTATTAGCAGAAAGTTTTAAAATGCACATACTGTACAAGTATGTACAGCTCTGCACTGGAACAACAACTTTTTAAGAAGAAAAAGGTTCTCATGTAGAAATAAGATGCACAGACAATCCTTTTTTCCCTTTTGCTCCAATAGGGAATTATCAGTTAGATATAGCCTTTTCTTTCTCCCAAATTACTTGACAAGAGCAACCAAGCTAAAAGCATAACAGTATTTTACTTGTAAAAAGCATTCTCTACATACTATCAGACTTTATGCAAGAAACATTTTTTCCCAAAATTCATTTAGAAGCAATAATCTTGTGTTGTCTAAAAAAAAAAGACAAACTGAGCATGTTTAAGAATTTGCTCCTTGTAGATTAGATAAACTGAATGTCATTACACAGAAACACAAGTAGAACTAGTTTTAACGCAAAAGTGAACTTTTCTTAATATTTCACTTTAAAATTATACTGTACACTTGCTGTAATTTGTAAAAATCTACAACAGCACATAAGTACAACATGCCTATTGTAGACATTCAAAGACTGACCCTTACTTGTGAAGTTGTACTAAAACTTCAAAAAATGTCAAATGAGAAATGTTTATTAGAAAATAATTAAGGGTTTTGGTTTTTTTTTTTGTGTTTTACTTCCTTCAGGAATAGTCTGAATCCAGCAGGACACCCACTGTCATTACTTCACACTGTGCTCATCACTATTACAATTTTTGCTTCCAGTTAGCAAAGCTACTCCTTCTTAAAAAATACCAATTGCCAAATATGCCAGCTGCAGAGCCAAAAGCATAATTCAGACTTCTTGACTTAAAAGTCACTAAAACGTGATATGGAAGGAAGCAAACAAGTGCATTTCCTCCATTTCTCTCAAGCAGAGGTCTCACAACTAATCTGGCCCTGTAATAGGAAAACAGGGGTCAGCCTTCTTCCACTGTGGGAGTTCTAGTCAGCTAAGAGAAGAGGATAAATTCTGGATTGTAGAACCTGCATTCATTTCTGCCTCTCATCGCATTATGACACTTCGAATGCCACCCCAACTGCCAACCAAACTAGAATACAGTCCCATCCAGAACTGAGGAGATGAAGGGCAACAACACTGTTCACCAGACTACTGAGAATAATCAAACACACACATATAGGTCTCATTTACATTCTGGCTCTAGCATTCACAGCACATGCCCCAGGTTTTCTAGTGGACTAAAATAGTTAAAAAAAAAAAAAAAAAAAAAAAAAAAAAAAAGGCCAAAGGAGACTGGAAAAAAAGCTGCATACACAGGAAAAGTCAGCTATCTGGACCTTTGAAAACTGCGCTTTTTAATTTAAAAATTATTTTAAAAATTATTTAGTTAAAAAAAAAATTAAAAAAAGAAAAAAACTTAATCCAGCTCATAGCATGTCAATAACAAGCAATGCTTAAACTTAATGAAGGATATCACACGATCTACCCTGCACCAGCATTCTCTGAATGGTTCACAGTGATGAAATAGCATCTCCAGTTGAAAGAATAAGTAAATAAATAATAAGGTAATAGTAAGTAACCTGGGCACAGAAAACAGCCCAGTAAAGAAGGTGACATTACTTTTGATTCAATTCTGCATTAAATAATAATCTAAATATAGCTGGGCATGTTGTATGTATAAATACCTCAGTAATGCATACATGAGTCTCTTTTGGGGAAAAAAAACAAACACTGTCTCTAAAAATATTAATTTGTTATCTATTCATGCCAGTAAGATACTGCCTAGAAAAACAGCATTCCTCAAATAAAGTCAAACATCAATAGTATGGAAGACTTTCAGAAAGCAAGATAAGCACTTCAAAAGGAAGAAGGGGGAGAATTAGGATTTTCTTAAAACATTTTGAGTTCAAGTCGCAATTCACTTTAGAATGAGCTAATCAAAATCCAGGGTGGGTTTTTTTTTTGTTGTTGTTTGTTTGCCTTCTAGATGTTTTCTTATTATTATGCTGCTTAAAGGTTTCCTTGCCTGTAGAAACGGTCACATTTAGAAGGTTCACAGAATATCAACATCACTTTTTACCTTTTGCAAAGCACGTTCCTTTTCCAAAACACATTATCTACCCCACAGACAGTACAGTTTCACAAGACTTGAACTAAACTTCCTTTTGACTGTAACAGTCCTCCTGACCATCTACATGAAGCCCCTTGATGTACTCCATCAATTCTGCTGTTTGGCTCTTCCAAGTAAGCCAAAACAACTTCCTACAGCATCAAAAAGCTGCTCATCTTTTCCCAATGCATTGGCATTTCTATGAGCAACGAGGAACAGCTGAATACCAAGGAGATCAAGGAAAAGGAACAGAAGAACTCCACAACTACAAACCATCCATCAGATGAAGCTTTGCCTTCAAGGATGCACTAGGGTAGGAAAGATAGATTTAATTAAAGGGACAGATTAAAAATATAATCATAGAATCATTTAGATTGAAAAAGACCCTTCAGATCATCAAGTTCAACTGTTAATCTAGCTCTGCAAGTCCACCCTAAACCATGTTCCAAATCTCTTCGGGGATGGTCACTCAATTAATTCCCTGGACAGCTTGCTCCTGTGGTTGACAACCCCTTCAAGTAAAACATTTTTCCTTACAGTCAGTCTAAACCTCCCTTGGTGCAATTTGAGGCTATTTCCTCTTGTTCTACACTCACCTCATGACAATCTCCTTTCAGGTAGCTGTAGAGGAGTAACATCTCTGCTTCCTTTTCTTCAGACTAAACAACTCCATTTCCCTCAGTCATTCCTCATACACAAGAATTGCTCTCTAGATCCTTTTATCAGTTTTTCTGCCCTTCTCAGGACAAGTTTCAGTACCTCAATAACCTTGTAGTGAGGGGTCACAACGGCACCCAGTATTTAAGATGTAGCCACAATGACTTTGCTGGTCCTGCTGGCCATGCTAGTCCTGATACAGGCCAGGATGCTGCTGGCCTTCTTGGACACCTGAACACACTGCTGGCTCGCGTTCAGCCAAGTGTCAATCAACATCCCCAGGTCCTTTACTCCCCAGTTTTCCAGCCACTCCTTCCCAAGCCTGTAGCATTACATGGGATTGTTGTGACCCAAGTGCAGGATCCAGCACTTTGCCTTAATGAACCTCACACCTTAGCCCATTGATCAAGTCTAGACAGATTCCTCTACAGACCCTTCCTACTCTAAAGCAGATTGACAACCTCACTCAGTTTGGTATCATTTGTAAACTTACTGAGGGTGCCTTGATCTCCTTATCCATATAATGGATAAAGACATTAAAGAGAACAGGCCCCAGTCCTCAGCCTTGGGGAACACAACTTGAGATCAGCTGCCAACTGGAGCAAATTCCATTCACCACAGCTTTTTGGGCCTGGCCATCCAGCCAGGAGTAGGGAAATAAAAGCAATACAGAAAAATAACAATCCTTTTTAATGGAAAAGACTGTAAAATTAAATCAAATTTCTGAGTGGCTTTAAGGGTATTTAAGACTATGAGGAAATATATTATCTCCTGCTTTTTAATCCATCTTTGATAAAAAGCCAGATTACTACCCTCATGCATACACTTTACCTTGGCGTATCCTGAAAGCCATAAACAGATTGTGTATCTTGTCTGTGTGCCCATATTCTAGCATAAAAATTAATGAAGACTTTGCAAGTATTACTGTAATACTAGGATCATAGAATGAATAAGAATCATTAATCATCGCCCAACTTTAAGGTTGGAAATTATCTTCAAGATCATCAAGTCCAACTGTCTATTAAATATTATCAGGAACCATGACTGACATGCCACATTTAGACTTTTTTTTAAACATCTCCAGGGATGTTGATTCCACCCCCTCCCTTCGCATCCTCCTCCAATGCCTCACCACTTTCTCAGCAAAAATGTTTTATAATATACAACCTAAATCTTGCCATGTAAAACTCAAGCCATTCCCTCTTGTCCTGTTTTGCTACCTGGGAGAAGAGACCAATACCTACCTTACTAAAGCTACTTTAAGACAGATGCAGAAAATAGTAAGGTCTTCTCTCAGCCTCCTCTTCTCCAGACTAAACAATCCCAGGTACCTCAGGCACTTCTCATAAGGCATTGTTTTGTTTTTTTTCCAGAACTTTTACCAGCTTTGTTGCCCTTCTCTGAACTTGCTCCAGCACCTCAGTGTCTTTTTTTTTTTTTTTTTTAATATATACTGTGGTGCTCAGAATGTACTCTGATATATAAATATATTAAGATATATTAATAACAATATATTTTAACATACATACACACACACAAAATATATTTGCCCCCGCAGCACAGATGACAGAAATCAAGTCTGCTTCTTTTTCTCCCTCATGCAGCATATTAAAAAGACATAAAGGCACCAGAAGCTGCATTTTCACCTCCTACTGAAGTTGCAGGACACTTAGAAGGCTAGAGTAGAGCAGCAAAACAGACGGGAAACCCTGTATTCCAGAAGAGACCCACGAAATTTTGAAACACCCAGAACCGGTGAGCCTGGGAGCCGAGATGCGGCACGGAGCTGTCAGCCAGCCCAGGGGACAGCAGGTGGTGCAGTGACGCTGCGGCCGCACCACACTCTGCTCCCCGGCCCCGGGCAGGTGCCGTTCAAACACCGTTTCTGGAGAGCTCTAGAAACGCAACTCCAGGCTCCTGCCTTGGCACACCGCACGGTGTTACTGGACTCAATATTATGCAGTATCTTCTTTTATTTATTTCATCCAACAGGTTGGCATTTGAGTGATTTTCATAACTATGATTAAATAAGTTAAAAAAAATCTGAGAAAGGCCTAATATCTTGTTAGGTCAATCTTATTTCAAAATTTTCATTTCAGACTAAAAATGAGAAATTGTCATGGTTTAGGGTCAGGGCAGCCCAGACAGATAA